>JBAMCF010000384.1:0-82442 GCA_037075285.1 Drosophila lutescens
TTATCAATGCGATTTGAATTTTAGTTCACAAAAATCGGTTACAAAATGTCTTAAATCTGTTGTGGAAATGTAAATGAAATATTCTGTTAGCAAAAGGATATCAGTATTATATTGAATTTGAATTTGAGCGAATCTCAATTCCTTAGTCAGCTACAATGCACACACACAAACGTACACACGCATATATGTATCTGTTCGCGCCAAAGCGGCGCCCCCAGCCCCGGCCAGTTTTCCCATCAAGCGCCCCTGGAGCCTTGACAGTCGAGAGAGCAGTTCTTCCAGATCGCTCGCATCTCGCTCTCTCGCACTGTTAAGTGTCTCCACTCCGCTCTCCAAGCGGCTCTTGGAACTTCCACTCCGTAGTTTTAAAGGAGTTCTAATTTACCAGTGTAAACGACCAGTTCGAGTGAAGTCAATAAATCGTGGAGTATTATTTTATAAAGTGAAACGAAAACATTTCGGCCGTTTTGCATTGACTTCTCGGGATCGGTATCACCACAACCCCTATTGGAAAAGCCCGCCCCCCGACATTACATGATCCATCGACCGGATAATTCTAGAAGAGGAGACGAAGTTCCAGCACCAGCGTTCAACCAGGCGGATTTTTCCCTAATTTCTTTTCCATCAATTTAAGATAAGTACGACCGTTCTTATTTCTACGTATTTCTGCCGACCAGCCAGATATTTCCAGTTTTTCCAATCCAATTTCGTATATCTGTCTGATCGGCCATTCCATTTTGCATACGATCGCCGGCTTCTTTTTTCGTATTGCTATTTCCATTTTCATACGACCGCCATTTTCCGGCTTCTTTTTTCGTATTTCCCCATTTCCATATTCGGGTTCATACGGACATACAATCCAGATGCACACTTTTTAATGTACGTACATAGATATGCCTGACCAGCGCAACATATGTACGTAAGTTAACATACACGTACCTCCATTCGCGTTACACCCTGCGAACAATTTCTACAGCGACATTTACCATACAGTCCACATTATCTCCAATTTCCAAATTTATTAAAAATTACAATTTTAAAATACAATTTATATACATACATTCCCGAGTCCCACAAACACACATATCCATACGCCCATACACACACACACATATACATAAAATGCATGCTTATTAATGTACGTACATATCTACATATCCATTTCAACGTATGTACATAAGGGAAAAGTCACGTAACGTAACGTAAGGCAACGTAAATAAGATAACACGTACGTTCCGTCGCGGTACGCCCTACAAACATTTCCAAATCAAAATACAATTTATACACATATTTCCGAGCTCCCATAAACACATATATCCACAAATTAAAAACATATAATCCTGATGCCTGCGAATTAATACATATGCCCGTCCTCCGCAACATATGCACATAAAGGAGAAACGCACATACGTTCACCCAGCATACCCTACAAAATTTCAACATCCGTTTATGATTATATTATACATTGGCAAAATAACTTGTTTCCACTGAACAAAATTTATTATATTTGGAAAAATTACCTAAGTAACTTGTTTCCACTGAACAAAATCTCTAAAGATTATAAAATGAAAGACCGATTTTTAAGGGGATACGACCACAGCCCAAACCTTAAGAGCTACAGCAGCCAAATTTTTGCACAGTATTTCATTGGGGGCGTAGGCGCCCACTAAGATCCGACATGTCCCCCCAGTGGCCCCAAACAGCTCCAACATCCATATTTAGAGCAAAAAAGAATTAGATGTACTTAAGCTTAACTTCTAAAGTGGTTGGAATTTCGATATTTGGATTTTGCAGAATTTTAGGTCTTGAAAAGGCCTAATTAGAAATCTAAAAGAAATTTCGATATCCCCCATAATTTGGGGGCTACATTTAAAATTACCTTTTCGATTTTAAAAACCTAAACCGCTGCTCCGATCAAGATGATTTTTGGATCATTAGTTATTCTATGGCCCAAATGCTTAAGTTTTATTTTTCAAGTTTTTAACATTTTTTTAAGTATTTTTAACGAATTTATTTAGATTTTCTAAGTTATTGTGTTGCATTTTGTGGGAGCCTGCCGAGAGAGCGAAACCCAGAGAGCGGATGCCAAGAGAGCGACGGCCGAGAGAGCAACAGCCAAGAAAACTGACGAGGGGGTGGGGTAGTGCTGTGTGTGATAGGGAGGGGAAAGGGGCAATTTAAGTTCAAATTAGGTTTGGATTTTAAAAACTTAAACTGCTGTTCTGATCAATATGATTTTCGATCAATAGTCAGTCCTGTGGATCAAATACTTAGGTTTTATTTTTAAAAAAATATTTTGCATTTTGTAGCATGTGTACAATACATGTACAATACAATACATACACACAATATGTGTGTATGTTTCTACTTGAAAGTAGATAATGTGCTTAAATACAAATAAAAACATTAATTTCCTTTTAGCCAATGCAAAATTTGTCGAGCTTAAAATTAATAATTATCAATCAAATGTGGAATCGGAAAATAATAAGTTACTTCGCTACTTTTGTATGAGATGCCAATCTTTTCGTGTGTTTACAAATGTTTTCGTTTTATTCAAAACAACAAATTTGAAACAATTTACAAACAAGTGTACATTTGTGCGCAAATTAAAATTGCATTGATAGTATTGTAACTGATAGAAAGTATACAAATTCACTACTTTTACATAGATCACATTCATTTATTATATAGCTCTGCCAGTAGCCTTCCGATTCTCTCTCATGAAGGATTTTCTACAAAGGTTGTTTACACAAAGGTTTTCAAAAAAACGCGCTAATAAGAAATAAGAAAGTCCTGACAACCGTACTATAAACAAATTTTAAGCGAACGAAGTCGCTCCGGGTAAAGCTAGTTTATTATATATTGCAAAATTACCAAAATAACTCGTTTCCACCGAACCCATCGCCACGATACGCCTTTCCAAATTTTGCATGATATTTAGTTCAGCAGCGCACACACCGTCGGCTCACATCCATTAAAATAAAAATAAATAAATAAATACTTTTTTTTGTGAAAGCCGTGACGGTGCGCGATATATATTTTCCGATTCCTACCGCTCATTTTCGCAGCACAGCAACCAACTGCAAATATCTTGCAGAATATTATTTTTCCACAACAGCGTTATTTTCCTCGCACATTAAAATAGTTGTTGCGAAAACTTTGAAATTTGTATTGGTGTTCCGTTTCCACATATTCCACAAGCGGACCGGAGCTGCAACGCTAAGAGGAAACACAAGCGGACTGCTTGCAAGGAATCTGCGAGGAATCTAAAGCGCCACTGCGATATATTATTTTTTTTTTGGTTTTTTTTAAACAAAATCAAATTAATTCCATAAGATTTTTGTCGCGTCGCTCCACTATACATTTGACATTGTTAACCATCAGCTGTTAGGATTTTCGAAATTTTGGGGCGCACCTGTATCTTCCGGAAGTTATCCATTTCGTCGTTCCTTTTCTTTACGAATCAATCCCGGTGATCCGCAACAGCGTGACCACATTCCAGGAATGCCAGGAGACAAAACAAAGTTGTCAGTTCCGTCTGCAAATAAAACGCGATCGCTATCCGCATCTCCTCGCGCGCGCACCTTAGGCCCAGTATCCTCAAAGTCAAAGAGCGAAACTTCATTAGCCACCCAAGAAGGCGACAAGAAGTTGTCTATTCCTACGAGCAGTCAGAAACGATTGTCTCTGAGTCCGCTCACGCCTAAGGTTAGGTCACAAATCCAGACCAAGTCCGTAAACTCACTAGCAACTCGTTCTCAGGCGAAAATGAGTAACGAAATTGCAGTTGCAGCCCTCGCGCGGTTTATCACGGTGTCCGACCGTATGAGCCATTTCAGAGCGACCATAGAAACTCCAGGAGCTGCCGCTCCGTCCGTCTACACCTGTAAAGTCCGTCAGGAACAAGTCCGTTCACTCTGAGACAAAGCCGAGAAGGAATTTGAAGCGTGTCTAGACACGATTTCCAGCCTTACGACTGAAGGGGCGGCGGATATTTTGGCGACTCTGCACCGAAAATATGAGTATTGCTATTCGGTGTACGAGGAGCTATCGGTTCAGCTCAGCGAGTTAATTGACCGAGCCAGTTCACAGCAACCGTTGTCGAGCACCGACAATCAGTCCGCGTACATTCCGTCTGGGTGCCGGTTGCCTCCATGTGACACAGAAGTATTCGAGGGAGACTATCTCAAATGGCCAACATTCAGGGACCTTTTCACTGCCGTCTACGTCAACAACACACGGTTGACGCCGGTCGAGAAGTTATTCCATCTCAACGCGAAAACGAGCGGTGAGGCAAAGGCAATTGTTGCCAAGTCCCCGCTCACTAATGATGGTTTCGCTTCCGCTTGGGATGCGCTTCGAGACCTTTTCGAAAACAAAAGTGAACAGTCAGCTCAAGCTCCTATTTAACTTGGTTTCCGTTAATGCCGAAACTGGCCACTCCATAAAAGAGCTTCAGAGCACCATCCAAGGGTGCCTGACAGCATTAGCCCACTCCAAAATATCAACCGAAAATTGGGATTGCTTGCTGGTCTACCTGTGCGCCAGTAAGTTGCCCAGATTGACCCTTTCCTTGTGGGAACAATCCCTTACATCAAAGTCTGATATTCCTACATGGGATGAGATGAACGCGTTCCTTAGCGATAGGTATAGAACCTTAGAAGCCATTGAGGACATGAAGCAGAGTCTTGGTGGTCCGTCAACTTCCAAAAATTCCCAAGTTACGAAGAAGCTTAACTCCTTTGAAGCCAAAGTGAGTGTCAAACCAAAGAGCTGCGATTTGTGCTCTAAGGAGAGTCACCCAGTGCGGTTGTGCCCTCGCTTCATTCAGATGGCAATCGAGGCGCGGGAAAGCTCCATAAAAAAGCAGCAGTTATGCTTGAATTGCTTCGCGAGAGGCCATCAGCTCCGGGATTGTTCCAGTACGCACAGCTGCTTCGTATGCCGAGGGAGACATCACACGCTTTTGCATCGAGGCAACCCATTTTCCAACAATCCAAGTTCCTCTGGACATGCGAGACCTAGATCCGATCCTCCGTCGGGAGGCTCAGACATTCCCGATGAACACTCAAATGTACAAGTCTGCTTTGCCTCAGGCTCAAAGGCAGTTCTCTTGGGCACGGCAATGATTGACATCTGCCACCTCGGCACCCATTTCCGAGCACGCGCTCTGATCGACTCGGGATTTTCGTTTTTCCCCTTGCGCGGTCACACTTACAATGCGACACACACACATTTACGACTTAATGGAAAGTGCGCCAGCAGAACATACATACATACATATGTGGAGGCCGTGACGTCAAATCGGCAAAGCAAAATTGGAAAATATTAGGGACTTGGTTAAGGAGGCTGAATTACAAAAAAATGAAAATGCAGTTAATTGCGGGTATGCCATAAGATTATGAACATAACATTTTAAAACCATTTTAACAACATTTATAACAGAGAAATGGCAAAAGAAAGAATAAAAAAAAAACAAATCGATTTTTGGGGCACTTTGGGGTCGTTTTTTGTTTTAATTTTTACGTCACACTCTGCGCCTAATTATTTCCGAATTAATTTGATTTTTCTAGATTTTTAGGTCAATCCGTTCTGGGTGGAATTTGCTACTGACCAATTTTTTGATAAAGACAAATATTGATTTAGAGATAGGGAAGACAGGTGGGCGGGGAAGCCGTGAATCAAATTGTTTAAACATTTGCATTTGTTTAAACAATATGAGGCACGTGTAATAAAGAGCAAGAGAATCAATTGGTTTGAATATTTAATGTTCTGTTAACATTAATGCGATTTGAATTTTAGTTCACAAAAATCGGTTACAAAATGTCTTAAATCTATTGTGGAAATGTAAATGAAATATTCTGTTAGCAAAAGGATATCAGTGTTATATTGAATTTGAATTTGAGCGAATCTCAATTCCTTAGTCAGCTGCAATGCACACACACAAACGTACACACGCATATATGTATCTAATGGCTGTGTGTGTAAAATACGCATTTTTTGGATATATATATTTTGTGCGTGTGTGTGTACATATCAGAGCGAATCATTGTTTGTTTTTCTTTTTTACAAATCCAAAGTTTGTCGATAACTCAACATTTGAAAATTAATAAATAGTTTGCTGATCAGGCTTTTGCATTTTAAAAACAAAAGCAATTTTAAGGAAAATTTCGACTGTAAAATTCAGCTTAATGGAATTTCTGTAAGGCTACCGATATTTTAAAATTTAACGTTAACCTAAAAAAAGGCGCAAAAGAAAAGATTTGCGACATAATCGATTTTTTAACCGCGCATTTTAAATAAACAGTGGTATTTTCGTTTTTCCCCTTGCGCGGTCACACTTACAATGCGACACACACACATTTACGACTCAATGGAAAGTGCGCCAGCAGAACATACATACATACATATGTGTAGGCCGTGACGTCAAATCGGCAAAGCAAAATTGGAAAATATTGGGGACTTGGTTAAGGAGGCTGAATTTCAAAAAAATGAAAATGCAGTTAATTGCGGGTATGCCATAAGATTATGAACATAACATTTTAAAACCATTTTAACAACATTTATAACAGAGAAATGGCAAAAGAAAGAATTAAAAAAAAACAAATCGATTTTTGGGGCACTTTGGGGTCGTTTTTTGTTTTAATTTTTACGTCACACTCTGCGCCTAACTATTTCCGAATTAATTTGATTTTTCTAGATTTTTAGGTCAATCCGTTCTGGGTGGAATTTGCTACTGACCAATTTTTTGATAAAGACAAATATTGATTTAGAGATACCTTGCTCAGGGTAATAGTTCTTGCCAATCAGACAACTGTATAATAAAGCTGCCGTTTAATAATTAAATTGGTTACATATAGGAAATCTTTTTATACCCTTGCAGAGGGTATTATAATTTTGGTCAGAAGTTTGTAACGCTGTGAAGGAGACGTTTCCGACCCCATAAAGTATATATATTCTTGATCAGGATCAATAGGGGAGTCGATATAGCCATGTCCGTCTGTCCGTCTGTTTCAATACCGTTTGCGAGCTCAGTTTAAAAGCTAGCGACTTAAAACTTTCACAGTCGTCATAAAACATGTGTACGCAGATCAAGTTTGAAAACCGACCCGATCGGACGTCTATATCCTATAGCTCCCATTGGAACAATCGGATATAGCTTTCACAAAATGAAGATATTTCGCTCAGTGTAAGAGCTTTTGACATGAATTTTATTCTTTTACGCATACCTTGATCAGGGTAAAAGCTCGTGCCGATCGGACGTCTATATCTTATAGCTCCCATAGGAACAATAGGTTGAAATCGGTCAAAATTTGACGTTTTTCAGGATATTTCGCGCAGAATATAAGCTATTCCCCTGAAACTTTCCAAATCGTATTTTTTTGTGCGTACCTTGATCAGAGTAAAAGCGCGTGCCGATCGAACGTCTATATCTCATAGTTTCCATATTAACAATAGTTAAATGCTGTGAAAATATCCCTTTTTTTCTATTTTTACATGACTTTTTGCAGTACTAAAGCTACTGACATGAAACTATGCAAATCTAATTTATTTATGTACATATACCTTGCTCAGGGTAATAGTTCTTGCCAATCAGACAACTGTATAATAAAGCTGCCGTTTAATAATTAAATTGGTAACATATAGGATAAGAAGAAGAGTGAAACTGTGTAGTTGAGTTTTTTAATCAGGCTCAGAGAAAAGAGTCTCATATCAAGACACCCGCACTATTAAAAAACATAAACTTACGGCCAAACGACGACGCACGGCTCACTGACCGCAGAACACACGGAGGATCAGCTGTGGAGCAACGCACCTCAGGAAAATCAGCACTTTGCTTTCCAAGAATCTGAACCAGGTTTTCACTCATTTTTTTCGGCGAAAGCTGCGAAAAACCGGGAAAAGGCAGGAAAACGCGGATGAGTTGAACCGGCGTGGGAAGAAGTAAACAAGACTAGAGGTGGTAATCGTCAGCTGGTCGCAGCCGCAGTGAGTTGCCTAACACTCTACGAAAAATTTTAAAACCAATCCAGTAGCGGCCACCGTTGGAGGGCGCCAGTTACCTTTTTAGCAAAAATAGTGCATACTTCTAGGCGTGTAGATAGTTAGTAGTCATGTCTAGTTCGGATGAAAAAGAAAATTACTTATCACCAGTGCAGGCATCGCAAAAGAGGAAGCTGGAGAATATGTCACAAAATATTGCAGGAGGAGCGTCCTTGAAGGAGCTGACATCAGCTATGTCGAAGCTGCTTGATATAAAGCTAAAAGCTAAATCTGACGTCGAAGGGCTAAAACAGGATCTGAAAAGCGATATTGGTGCCATTCCGCTGCAGGTCAAACAGCTAACCGACGACAACACACGGCTCAAAGAAGAGGTGATAAGCCTTCGCGCTGATAGAGAAGCCGATAAGCGTACGATAAATATGATGCTAGAACAACAAAAGAAAAAAAGCGTAGTGGTAAAAGGCCTAAAAGTAGATAAAAACTGCAAACTGGCCGTTAAAACATTAATTGAAGAGAAACTGCAATTAAAAAGCTCAAGGGTTTCCGATGTTCGAAAGCTAAATGAGCGGGATGGCAAAATGATGGTTTTGGTAGAATGCGAATCACAAGGAGAAGCGGAAAACATTTTGAAGAATAGTCATAAGTTGCGTGGAAGCCAGGTGTTCCTTGACAAGGACTTGACAGTAGAAAAACAAGCAAACAAAGTGGCTCTTCTAAAGTTAAAAAAGATTCTTCTGGCCATTCGCAGGGAAACAAAAGTAAAAGTCCAAAACGACAGCATCAACGTAGACGGAAATTGTTTAATAACAACAAGGTGCTTATGTGGCAAGAAAAACCAGCTGAACCTAAATTAAAAGAAATATACGGAAACAGTTTGGAAATGTCTCACATTACGTATGCGTTCTTAAGCCAAAAGTCCAAGTCAAAAAACTAAATAGAAACAAAAATAAATGTATTAAATGTAGTCCAATGTTAGAATGTAGTAATGTTGCATGTGTAAATGCGATTAAAGAGCCCGATACCATAGAGAGACTGGAGATCAGAATATTGTCCTATAACGTGGCAGGAATAAAAAATAAGCTTATATATAATGATTTCTTCCAATACATTGCGTCGTTTCAAATTTTCATTCTATCTGAAACATTTCTGGAATCCAAATTGGATGCTGTCAATGTAAAATTTAAAGACTTTGTGCTTAGATGGGTGCCTGCCATCCGAACCAGCGCCAGAGGACGAGCAAGTGGTGGAATGATATATGGTATAAAAAAAGAACTTCACGAGCAGAATATAATTAGTTTCATAAATGTAGATGAGGCAATTATTATCCAACTGAGGACAGTAGAAAATGAAAACCTGCACCTACTGCCAGTGTACATTAATTGCAATCACTGGGAAAGAGGTTCTGGAATGTTATATGAGATTTTAAACCATGTCCGATTAAATGAAAGTGCACTGATCATAGGAGATTGTAACGCAAGGTTGGGAGAAGCGCAACTTCTCGGTTTTGACCAACAGTTAGGCACAAGTGCCCTCAATGAAGCCCGTAATGCCAAAGACAAAGTAAAAGACGCCAATGGCCGGCACCTAATGGACCTGATTGAGCTGTTCGGCTTCACGGTGGTCAATGGAAGGTCGTCAAGCGATCCTTTGGGCGATTACACCTTTATGAGAGGTGAAGCTCGGTCTACCATCGACCTATGTATGGCACGCGGCACATGGATAAAAACCATCCAAGACTTGGAAGTGAGCAGTCAAATATTCTCTGACCATCTGCCGCTGGAAGTTACAGTCACTCTCTTCACAACATCGAACGCAGCCACAGCGCCGCTTGGACTTCTGCCAAGTCTGATTTGGCGAAATCTAGAGAAGGAGAACTATAGGACAAAGTTGGACCGAAACCTGGCAACAAGTTGTGTGGCAGATATGAGAACCCCTGATGAGATTGAAGGGTTTCTTACAGATTGCATTAGCAAAGCCGTTAATACACGAGGTCGAAGAAAGCCCAGAGACTTTAAACAGGAGTGGTACACGGAGCAGTGTGAGGCAGCTCGAATGCTTTCTTTTAACATGCTAAGGCAGGTAAAATCAACAAATTCAGCAAGTGCAGCGGTAATGTACCATGAAGCCAACGCCGCGTACAAGCTAACTTGTCAAAATGCTCGGACGCAATTTTACATTAACCTAGCAAGATCACTGGATTCCATAACAGATAGCAGGGCTTATTGGAATACTATTAAGAAACTCAATGGAAGCTCATTTGTAAAATCAATGGAAGTTAATGCAGATGATCTAGGAAACCATTTCCGTGATCTTCTAGCCCCTCCTGATTGGACGCAACCCCTGCATTTTGCAATGCCGTCGGTACAAAATCAGATTTTAGATGGGTATGTTACAGGACAAGAAGTGGAAAATATAAATGCAATGTTAAAAGAAAGAAAAGCACCCGGGCCAGATAGGATACCATCGGAATTCATTAAGTACGCTACGCCTCAATTCACAGCCAGCCTTGTCACTGCATTCAACAAGTTCTTGGAATCCGAAACAGTCCCAAAGAGCTTTCAAAAAGCGATTATTTTCCCGATCTTTAAGAAAGGCGACCCGAAGGTGACATCTAACTATAGAGGAATATCTTTTCAAAATGCGTTAGCTAAAGTCTTCGCTGCTCTACTACTCGAACGGCTTAAGAACTGGTTAAGAGACTGCGATATTCTTACTGAATTCCAAGCCGGTTTTAGAAAAGGATATTCGACAGTAGACAACATTTTTAGTCTCACAAGTATAGCAAGGTCATATATCGACGGTGGAAAAAAGTTATACGCATTCTTTGTAGATTTCAGAGCTGCCTTTGACTCAATAGACAGAAGAACACTAACGTACAAGCTCAGCAATATCGGCATATCAACCACGTTTTTAAACGTCCTTCAGAGCTTGTATACGGATAACTTGGCGGCAGTATGGGATGGAGAACAACTGTCTGAGTGGTTTGCCACTGAAGCTGGAGTCAAGCAAGGATGTCTACTCAGCCCCCTTCTGTTTTCCCTGTTTTTAAACGACATCACGGATAGCCTGCCTTGCGGTATTCAAATAGGCGGATGCGCGATTAAGGCGCTGCTGTATGCAGATGACATTGTGATCCTCGCCGAAACACCCGACGAACTGCAAGAAATGATTAATTCTCTGCACAAATACTGTCTATTGTGGGGACTATCAGTAAACTCCGAGAAGTCAAAAGTTCTAATCTTCAAGAGGCATTGGAGAAGGCTAGCGCAAAACGAAAAGTGGAATTTAGGGTCAATTCAGCTAGATATTGTCAAGACATATATGTATCTGGGAGTCTGGATTTACTACAACGGTCGTTTCAACAACCACTTACAGGAGAAACTTCGAGAGGCAAAACTGTCCATAAATTGCACATGGAAATCGCTGCTAGGGAAAAAGGATGTTCCAATGAGTAGCAAGTACAAGCTGTTTGGTGCAGCAATGCGGTCAATATTATGTTACGGCGCGCAGGTCTGGGGCATCTTACCCTATGAAGAAGTTGAAAGTCTTCTAAGTTTCTTTTTAAAGAAGATTTTTTGTCTACCCAGATTTACCCCGAACAGGATGCTATATCTTGATACAGGACTGGCGCCGCTGCATATCTTTACAGCAGAAATGCATTTCAGATATATCCAGAGAGTGGTATCCATGCCTGAACATAGGCTACCGCGAATTCTAGCGAACTATTTGGTTCAGGAACGTAAGCAATGGGTCATAGAATGGGAGACGCTTGCCGAGACCTACGGAGAAAGGCTACAGTTAGGCGACCCTTCTCAATGGTCGCAATGGGCGCAACGTATGCTAGTACATATGCAAGAAACGTATAGGACTCAGTTCGAGACGGAATCATGGAGAAGCGCAACTCGGCTGACTCATAGGTCTCTTGAATACGATCTGGAAGTCAAGAACTATTTTACAGACGCTTTCACCGTGGAGAAGATCCGTGCCATTTTTATGGCCAGGGGGAAATCCTCCCACTAAGCTACATCCCAAACGTGACAGCCAGCGACACTGTGTGCCCGATCTGTAATATGAGGGAGCAGGAAAACATCGTGCACAGTTCGAGACGGAATCATGGAGAAGCGCAACTCGGCTGACTCATAGGTCTCTTGAATACGATCTGGGAGTCAAGAACTATTTTACAGACGCTTTCACCGTGGAGAAGATCCGTGCCATTTTTATGGCCAGGGGGGGAAATCCTCCCACTAAGCTACATCCCAAACGTGACAGCCAGCGACACTGTGTGCCCGATCTGTAATATGAGGGAGCAGGAAAACATCGTGCACTTTATAGGACACTGCCCCATTTTATGGGATTTTGCATTTTGGTATGGCTCAGCTGACCCCGTGTGCTGTAGACGATTTGCTGAATGGGCAGTGCTGGTCAACTCTCTACAACTACATCAACCAGGCTCTGCAGTACCGTAATAATATTTTAATGGAAAACTTTTAAATACTACATTTTTTTTAATTCTAACACGAAACTCATCTCTCCTAGTTTTTAAACTGATTGGTGGAACGATCTGATATCTGGGGAAGACCCGGGAAGTCAGGTGTAGTACACTGGCAGTTTTGACACTGGGAAAGCCGAGATCGACAGACGGTTAAAATAACCAAGTCGATTTATTTTGAATCCTTTCTTTTTTATAAAAAAAAAAAAAAAAAACTCTCTAAATCCCCTTTAATTGTACATTTGTAATGCCGTTCACTCAATGTTTTTTTATAAATAAAGAAATATACTACTACTACTACTACTATAGGAAATCTTTTTATACCCTTGCAGAGGGTATTATAATTTTGGTCGGAAGTTTGTAACGCAGTGAAGCAGACGTTTCCGACCCCATAAAGTATATATATTCTTGATCAGGATCAATAGGGGAGTCGATATAGCCATGTCCGTCTGTCCGTCTGTTTCAATACAGTTTGCGAGCTCAGTTTAAAAGCTAGCGACTTAAAACTTTCACTGTCGTCCTAAAACATGTGTACTAGGGTGGGTCGAATTGGGAGCCCAAAAATCGTATGGGGGGAACGTATTCTTGGAATGATTCTAAGCAACATTGCCGAACAAACTTGTGGTCTAAAATGACGTTTGACCCCCCCCAAACGCGATTGAAAATTACTGGTTTTTTCGTGAAAAATATCATAGTAGCCAGCACAGATGTATTACTGAATTTGAAACCACTATTTTTTTTCTCAAATTCAGTAATATGTCTGTGCTGGCTACTATGATATTTTTCACAAAAAAACCAGTAATTTTCAATCGCGTTTGGGGGGGTCAAACGTCATTGTAGACCACAAGTTTGTTCGGCAATGTTCCTTAGAATCCTTTAAAGATTACGTTCCCCCTATACGATTCATAACTTTTTTCGGCCCCATACAAATCGACCCGCCCTAATGTGTACGCAGATCAAGGTTGAAAACCGACCCGATCGGACGTCTATATCCTATAGCTCCCATAGGAACAATCGGATATAGCTTTCACAAAATGAAGATATTTTGCTCAGTGTAAGAGCTTTTGACATGAATTTTATTCTTTTACGCATACCTTGATCAGGGTAAAAGCGCGTGCCGATCGGACGTCTATATCCTATAGCTCCCATAGGAACAATAGGTTGAAATCGGTCAAAATTTGACGTTTTTCAGGATATTTCGCGCAGAATATAAGCTATTCCCATGAAACTTTCCAAATCGTATTTTTTTGTGCGTACCTTGATCAGAGTAAAAGCGCGTGAGTTACCGTATCGGTACCACCGCCTAAACCTCCCCGAGCTACCCCGTATATGAACGATGACCGGCAGCTAGCCGTTCATCGCTCCACATAAACTGCAATATCAGCAACAGGCAGGATGTACTCCCGCTTGAGCAACTATACATAAAAAACACTTTGTTAGCATTTAAGAGAACACACATATACAATTGTAATACACACATATATTTTCTGGGCTGAGGTTCCATTCGGACCATCACGCCACAATAAATTTAATCTGATTTTGAAGTTAAAGAGAGAAAGACGTGCAGTTCTTATTTGGAATCACTTAAAAGCTAATACAATACTGAAGACATAATTCTAACTGGACAACCGCTCCTGGATCATCTAGTTAACTGGCGCAGCCGGCACCCTCAGCTGGAAGACAGCAGGGTCAAGAAGAGGCCCTAAGATACCCAGAGGACTGAGGAGAGCCATGTGGATTATCGTTGGATTGCTGATCCTAGTTGGACAGTAAGTAAAGTGAAAAGTGAAGGAAGTGAAAAGTAGCACCAACATAGAGAAATGAAAAAAAAAAAAAAGAGGAAAAACGCGTAGGGGTTAGGAAAGGCTAAGAGCAAGGCGGACGATGATGAGGGGAGAAGGGGTCACAATCGAACCTCCATGTCAAACTTGCTGCAACAACCACTAAGTTCGATCGAGTTGCATCGAACATGGGTCCGAACGTGTTGCTTCAACCATCAACCAAACCAAGAGGAATGGAAACGTCGAGAACGAGTCGCCGGGCGTATACCCTAAACTTTAGGATGCAGTCTACAAAAAAAATGTACGCGAAGAAATAGACCAATGGTGTCTGTCCGCTCTTGACCAAAGTAACTGCATCGCGCAAGAATTTTGGTTAGCTTCAGCACGTTGGTTTATAGAAGTAGTAATGATGAAAATTGAGGGTAAATCACAGGGTGTCTTTCCGCTATCAGCCGAGACAACTGCATCGCGCAGGAGCTTTGGCCAGCGGCGGCATAGTGATTGTGATAAACAGAAATTGTGAAAAAAAAATGGAAATGAAGATAAGAGAATGCAGATTGCAGAGTGACTGTCCGCTCGTGGCTGGAATAACTGCATCGCGCAAGTATTCCAGTTGGCTTCAGCACGGCGATTTGCAAAGAAAAGAGATATTCTATATATTACGAATTAAAAGAAAAAAAAAAAAGAGTTGAGAATTAAAAAAGAAGAGGAGAAAAAGAGAAATAAGGTGTGAAGTTCAGAGCCACTGCATCGCGCAAGGGCCGTCAGAACCAGAACATCTGTAGAACGTGAGTTCGACGCCACTGCATCGCGCAAGGGCGTTCAGAACGAGATAAAAAAAGAATAAGAATAAGTAAAAGAAAAATTTCATAAATAAAGCACAATACACTTCCGAAGCTATTCAAGAAAATAAGAAAGACAAGAGTTGCTATTTTGAAACAAATAATCAATAAACAAATTTTTCAGAAATTGAGCACACCACACACACATACACGAAGAAGAAGACACAGGGATATTTTAAGGAATTGGACACTACTCGACAAGGGTACACACACATACGGAGAAGAAAGATAAGAGTACTTTAAGCTATCAGAAAAAAAAAAAAAAAAAAAAAATATTTTTAAGTAATATTTTATATAATTAAGTAAGAGAGACTCAATATACAATTTTTAAGAGAAGAAAACAGAGAAATAGATGTCAAAGCTTAATAAGGTAAAGGAGTCACTAAGGCCATTGACGAGGAATAGAATCTTGAAAAGGGCTGCTAGTCTGCCAACAATCACGGAACAGAGTCAGGTAGAAACGACAGCGCTAATTACGACAGAAGATAGGAACAAGGTACAAGAGATGGAGAACCAAGTGATAACTCAGCAGCCGGTGATAGACATGTTAGGAGGAATTAAACTGTCTGATGTCATTAGGTCGATGCACGTGTACGAAGGCAGTGCAGAAAAACTTAATGAGTTTATATTGAATGCGGAGGAAATTCTGTTAATGATTAGGGGAGCAGATCAGACTCCCCAGGGACTTTTGGTGTTGAGACAGATACGAAATAAAATTCAAGGGAAGGCAGACGACGTTCTAGTAAAGTCTAATTCGAGATTGAATTGGGATGAGATTAAACAGCTGTTGATTACACATTTCGCGGACAAGAGATCAGAAGCAGACTTATTGAGGGAATTGAATCAGTTAGAAAACAGGAAATTGTCAGTAGAAGCTTTTTATGATGAGATTTCAAACACGCATAAGGCGTTGTGTAATATCGTCGATAGGACAGAGACCAACCAGATAGCGTTACAGACAAAGAAGAAGCTGTACGAGGAAAACTGCCTGGATGCTTTTGTGACGGGACTGAAGGGTAACTTAGGTAGTACAGTTAGGAGTAGGGAACCGAACACGCTGCAGAAGGCGTACGAAATAGCTGTTCGGGAAAGAGATATTTATCTAAGGACAAAGGAAGTAAATAAATATAGTAACCCCTTTAACACCGGAAACTATGGCAGACAACAATATCAGGGATATAACAAGAACAGAGGATTCAATAATTACTACTCAAAAGGCAATACTGGCTATAACGATCGATACAGACAACAGGGGATGATTAACAGAAGAGAGAACTACAGGTGGAATAGGGAAGAGACAGGTACAAATAGGCGTCAAGATGAGCAGTCAACTGGAAGTAGCTCGAACGTCAATAGACGGGCAATTATGCCGAAACAAGAGGTAGCGGAATGTTCCCCGTCGACTTCAAGAAGTGCAAGGCAATGGCAGTCTGGGAATTCGAGGAAAGGACAAATTAATACGCTAGAAAGAGAGGCTGACCAAGAGCTTAGCAACATCATAGATGAAGAGGATTTTCGCCAGAGCGCCTCGGGAAGCAAACGGGGTTCATAAGGAAAGAGACCCATAAATCAGTGTTGCCCTACATTGTAATCAATGGGAAGGGGAGAGAAGCACTAAAACTTTTGATTGACTCTGGGGCTACAAATTCATATTTAAACCCTGAACTAGTAAAGGAGGACAGGAAAGTAAGGCTTGAGAAGACCTTCATAATTAAGACGCCGATAGGGAGTCATGGTATAAACGAGAGCATCAAGGATGTTAAATTTCCAGAATTCAATAACGAACCTTTTGATTTTTACTTATTTAATTTCCATTCTTATTTTGATGGGTTAATAGGTATGGATATACTTAGAAGAGTAGGTGCTAAGTTAGATTTACAAAACTTATTTTTAGAGACAAGGAATGGAAAGATTCCGGTCCAACTGAGACCAAATAGAGTTACAGGGGTGCATCTATTGGAGGAGGCATCGAAAACACTTATAACGTTACCGGTCACAATGAATAACGGGACGTTTCTGCTAAATACGACGGTAGTAGAAGAAGGAGTACAGATTACTGGTGGGATCTACCAAGCAAAGAAGGGACAGGCAGAATTGGAAGTGTCAAATTTTACGGACAGCAAGAAGAAGTTGTATTTGGAGGCACCATTGGCAGCAATACCATATGACAAGAATGACTTTGTAGAAATGGAAATGCTGGTACCATTCGAACAGGGTTTCGACAGTAATTTTAACGTAATGGATAGCGACGACACTGAGGTACAGGCTAAACTAGCAACTGACCATTTGAACGAAGAGGAGGTAGAGAGCCTGAAAAAACTGTATTCTCAATTCCCGGACATTTTTCATTCAAAAGGGAAACAATTAACTTTTACCAATGTGGTAACACACTCAATCCCCACAACAGATGAAATTCCGATATATAAGAAACCCTATAGATATGGCTTTAAACAAAGAGATGAAATAAAGAAACAAATACAGGAATTACTGGATCAGGAAGTTATACGGCACAGTCACTCGCCATGGAGTGCACCAGTTTGGTTGGTACCCAAGAAGATAGACTTGTCAGGGAAACAGAAATGGCGGTTAGTAGTGGATTTTAGGAAGCTTAATGAGAAGACGGTGAAGGATAGATATCCTATGCCGGTGATCAGTGAGGTACTGGATAAGTTAGGCAAGGCCATGTATTTTTCAGTGTTGGACTTGGCAAGTGGGTACCACCAAGTGGAGATGGAAAAGAAAGACATTGCGAAGACTGCGTTTACGACGGAAAATGGGCATTTTGAGTATGTGAGAATGCCATTTGGACTAACTAATGCCCCGGCTACCTTTCAAAGGGTAATGAACAATATTCTAGGGGAGTTAGTCGGAAAGATTTGTTTGGTATACATGGATGACATAATAGTCTATTCGCCCTCATTACAGAGCCATATGCAGGACTTGAAAACAGTATTTAGTAGACTGAGCGAAGCAAGATTCAAGCTACAGATAGACAAGTCAGAGTTCCTCAAGAAAGAGATAGAATACCTGGGTCATGTGGTGACTCAAGAAGGGGTAAAACCAAATCCAGGAAAGATTGAGGCCATTAAACGTTTCCCATTACCACAGACAGCTAAGGAAATTAAGTCATTCTTGGGGTTGATAGGGTATTATAGGAAATTCATAAAGGATTTTGCGAGAGTGACAAAACCGTTGACAAAGAGGCTGAAGGGGAAACAACAAATTGTGGTCGACGATGAATATAGACGAACGTTTGAACACTGCAAGACCTTACTGTGTAATGACCCCCTCCTAAGATACCCAGATTTTTCAAGGCCATTTATATTGACGACTGATGCGAGCAATTTTGCCGTGGGTGCAGTGTTGTCTCAAGGGACAATGGGGAGTGACAGACCAATAGCATTTGGTAGCAGAACCCTAAATGATGCAGAGGTCAACTATTCCACAGTAGAGAAGGAAATGTTGGCAATAGTCTGGGGAATAAAACACTTCAGGCCGTACTTGTTCGGCCATAAATTCACAATAGTCACAGATCACCGTCCACTGACTTGGTTAATGGGCTTTAAGGAGCCCAATTCCAAGTTAGTGAGGTGGAAGCTGCAACTATTGGATTATGAAGTGGTTTATAAGAAGGGTTCGCAGAATGTAGTATCAGATGCACTCAGCAGAATAGAGTTACCAATTAATAATAGCGAGCTAGAGTCAAATCAGGCCACCTGTGCAGATGTAGACCGCAGGGGAGTAGGTACCGAGGAAAGAATTCAGGTGGCAGAAAAACCACTGAATGATTTTAATATTCAACTGATATTTGAAATTGGACCGAAATCGGTCAGGACGGTGCTATCACCCTTTAAAAATAAAACCAGAAGGGTGATAACTGAACCAAAGTTTAAGGGAGAACAGGTCGCGAAAATCATGAAGGAAATATTAAAGCCACATAGAATGTGTGCAATTTTTGCTCCGGATGAAATCTTTAAGGAAATAGAAAAATCTTTCGAAGCATATTTTAGATAGAGTGGTCTATACAAGGTAGTGAGATGTCTGACGTTTATGCCGGAAATAAGTAGTATTGATGAACAAAGAAATGAAATAGAAAGGTACCATAATTCAAAGAACCACAGAGGGATAGACGAAACTTTTTGGGAAATGAGACGTGTAATCTATTTTCCGTATATGAAGAATAGAATTGCACAAGTCATAAATAAGTGTGAGATCTGTCACACGTTGAAGTATGACAGGCACCCGCCTAAAGTGGTGTATCAGAAAACGGAGACCCCGTCGAAACCACTAGACATCATACATACTGACTTGTATACAATAAATAAAAATTATGTTATGACAATCATAGACAAATTTTCTAGGTTCGCAGGGTATACAATACCAACCAGAGATGGCATAAATATTGTGAAAACGATGAAGAAATTTCTGAGCCAACATGGTGTCCCGAAAAAAATAATCTGCGACCAAGGGGCTGAATATGCGTCGAGCTTGTTCAAAGACTTTTGTATGCAGTATGGCATTGAGTTGCATGTGACGTCCTTCCAACAGTCGTCCAGCAACTCAACGGTAGAAAGACTGCATTCAACACTGACGGAGATATACAGAATAATCTTGAAGACTAGAAGGGACTTAAAATTGGAGTGCGAACATGAGGAAATTTTAGACGAAGTGTTCCTCACATATAACAGCTCTATTCATACAGCCACACGATTGAAGCCGTTTGAACTCTTTTCGGGCAGGACTCATGTTTTTGAAAAGGAAATAAGTTTTTAAACAGGGCATGAGTATGTAAAAAAGCACAATGAATATAGAGAGGAATTATATAAGAAAGTTCAGGAACAGTTGGAGGAGGCAAAGCAAAAAAGGACGGAGAATTTAAACAAGGAAAGAGAGGAGCCAATAGAATTACAGGAAGGAGATATTGTCTATGGGAAGGAAAATAGAAGAAATAAGTTAACACCTAGGTATACAGCTCATAAAATCGAGCAAGACATGGGGGTTACGTGTAGGACAAAGAGGAAACAAAAAATACACAAGTCGAAGTTAAGAAAAAGAATTCGGAATTAACAATTACTGTTTTAATTATTACAGATATATTTTGACCAACGGACAGACCCTGGACATTCGAAGGTTAGAGGAAGGAGAGACAATCGCGAAGTAGGATTTAGGGAGAGCGAGAGTTATTATGGGATCAAAGGTATTTAACCATGTCATTAATCTAAAAGACTATCAGGAAAATATAAAGCAAATGAAAAAAAAGTTTGTAACGCAGTGAAGGAGACGTTTTCGACCCCATAAAGTATATATATTCTTGATCAGGATCAATAGGGGAGTCGATATAGCCATGTCCGTCTGTCCGTCTGTCCGTCTGTTTCAATACCGTTTGCGAGCTCAGTTTAAAAGCTAGCGACTTAAAACTTTCACAATAATCCTAAAACATGTGTACGCAGATCAAGTTTGAAAATCGACCCGATCGGACGTCTATATCCTATAGCTCCCATAGGAACAATCGGATATAGCTTTCATAAAATGAAGATATTTCGCTTAGTGAAAGAGTATTTTTTTGTGCATACTGTCATGTCCTGCTTTTCGCGCGGGTTCCTTGCCGGCTATGCAAAGTCTTTCCCAGGGAGGGGAACAACCAAGATTACGTTCACGCAGCAGAGAAAACAAAAACAAAACGGAATTTCGAACTTAACAACGGCTACATTTTCTACGACGGACTTTGGAACCTCTGGATTGGACTATTTGTTAAATTCGTAGTCCTGGGAGTCCCTCCCAACCATGAGAGCGTCCTCGGACACATCTCCCGAATTTTAGTTGTGGGTCGTGCTACCTTGTCTACTTCATCCCACCCCTCAACACGAATGTCTACTCTGACAGATTCATTTCACTTTCTCACTGTATTTTTTTCAAAAATTTCTCTGAAATTCTAACATTGAAATAACCTACCCACGGTACCGAAGGACTATTACAAGGAACATATAGATATATAAATAATTAAATAAATAAATAAGTAATAAATAGTTATAGGGCGAGTATTTTGGATTTAAGTAGATAAATAATTTAAATAAATATTGTTTCGATTAAATATGACTTTAACTTAAATAATTTGGGTGGGTTACATTTTAGGTTAATTTAATAAGTTTATTTAATTTTGTTTGCCGCAAACCGTTTTTATGTAGTGGTTATATTTATTTCTGTTTGGCTAATATATGTTTTTTTTTTTTGTATTTTTTTAATTTTGTAATAGAAACCTGTGGCCACCCAGGAATGAGTGGCCAATATTACAACACACATAAATAAAGAGCAGGAGGATATTCAATTGTTCAATTGAATTGTCGCAGGAACACAATGAAATTCATATGTTGCAGCATCTGAACAGGATAAGTTACAATATTGACATGTTAGCAGAGCACTTAAACAATATAGCAGGAAGCATGCTGTTAGCGAAACTCCGAATTATTCCGAAGTTCATTTTATCAGAATTGGAATTAAATAAAATTGAGCAATTTGTAAGAAATCAAAGTCTCGAGAACACACATATACAATTGTAATACACACATATATTTTCTGGGCTGAGGTTCCATTCGGACCATCACGCCACAATAAATTTAATCTGATTTTGAACTCAAAGAGAGAAAGAAGTGCAGCTCTTATTTGGAATCACTTAAAAGCTATTACCATACTGGAGACATATTTCTATCTGGACAACCGCTCCTGGATCATCTAGTTAACTCGTGCCGATCGAACGTCTATATCTCATAGTTTCCATATTAACAATAGTTAAATGCTGTGAAAATATCCCTTTTTTTCTATTTTTACATGACTTTGTGCAGTACTAAAGCTACTGACATGAAACTATGCATAAATATTGTTTCGATTAAATATGACTTTAACTTAAATAATTTGGGTGGGTTACATTTTAGGTTAATTTAATAAGTTTATTTAATTTTGTTTGCCGCAAACCGTTTTTATGTAGTGGTTATATTTATTTCTGCTTGGCTAATATATGTTTTTTTTTTTGTATTTTTTTAATTTTGTAATAGAAACCTGTGGCCACCCAGGAATGAGTGGCCAATTTTCTTCGCGAAAATTTGTCTTCTCCCTGGGCTGGTCTTCCTTTATTGTTTCACAAAATGCCTGTTCCTGCTCCAGGATTATTGTCTCCGGAATATTCTAGAATTATTTTAAACTGTCACTTTACGCACATCAAAATTATATTTATTTTTCCTACTCACGGGTAGAAACTGGAATTTTTGAATTCTGCCAATAGCACCGTCTATGGCCACTGATTCTCGCCCTTTAATTCACCTTTGGTGTTTTTCAATTCTCTCTTCGCCAAAAACCACTCAAACTTTTTCGGATTTAAACTTTGGTTCATTTGGGAGTCATCCGGTCTAGGGAATCAGTTCCATTTTGGACTCAGTGTCCCGACTCCCTGGACTCTCACGAGTAGTCGATGACCGGCTATCGAATACACGCCTATCGTCATCTGGCCTAATGTAAACAACTTCGTGGAATTTGCGAATTTCGTATTTAATTCTAGTTTTCGCACATAACAAGCACACTACGGTTTCGATGCTTGTCTCGAAACAGGAGTGGAGGATGTGCGTCTATGGCTGGTGGTACTGCTCAACGTAGGCCATCGCCCACAACCCTGAGATTTCTATCTGGTGAGTGTGGTTTGCTAGCCGGGCACTATTGTTTGAGGTCCTTTGCATGGAAAACTCCCAAAGGATTGCCGCGCAAGTTTTCCAACGCGTACAACGAATTTCCCAATGCTTTTGTGACTCTGCATTTAGTGTACTTTCGGCAGAACTTGGAGTTTCTATTCTTGCTAAAGTCACTAAGCACAAAGTTTCGCTTGTAGATTTCCTGTCCCGGTGAGTATCGAATTTCTCGGGCCTTTAAATTGTAGTTCTTCGCCGTTGTCGTTCGGATCTGGGCAATTGGGCTATCTCAGCTTCATTGAGAGCATTCAGCTTGCGAGCCAGCGAGTAAACCTTCCCATTCGTAAACATATGCTGTCCGAACATGGCAAAGTATGGAGGAGTTCCGGTGGACGGATGACCTCAGCGACGCTTGTATGTCCGCCAGGTGTTCATCCCAGCGTGTGTGGTCGTCCTGAATGTTCACTCGAATTGCGGCCAAAACCGATTGATTTACTCTTTCCGAAGCGTTGGATTGTGGTGCGTATCTCCCTGTTTTCATGTGCGTAATCCCGTATTCTTGCAACATATTCTCAAATTCCTTGGAGATAAACTGTCTTCCGTTGTCTGTGTGTATTGTTTCTGGAACTCCAAATTGGGTGAATATGCCTTCTTGCAAGAATCGAATTACAGCTGTGGATGTGGCTTTAGGCATTGCTTTTAGCCATACAAACTTGGTTAAATGGTCTAATGCGATGAACAACATTGTATTTCCTCGGCGGGATCGCGTATATTTTCCTAGGAAGTCCAGGTACAGCTTTTGACTGGGTCGATCTGTCTGTACTTCCTTTCCCATCATTGGCCGTTTTACCTGCGTTGTGTGTTTGTTTTCCTTGCAGTTTTCACAGGCTGCTACGAATTCTCGGACTTGCACTACCATTTTGGGCCAGTAATACATTTGTTGGAGTCTCGCTAATGTCTTTCCCATTCCTCCGTGCATGGCCATGTCGCTGCAGTGAGCTTGCTGGATTAGAGTCTCTGTCAGAGCTTCCGGAATCCATAGTTTCCATTCAAACTCGTCGCTTTCTTCTCTGTTAAAATGGGTCTTTTTGAAAAGAAGTCCTTCTTCCACACGTAAGTCCGGAAACTTATCTTTTCCTTGCTCTTCAACTAATTGTAGTCTTTCCAGGTATTCAGGACTCTCAAATTCCGTTGTCTCAAAGTCGAAGAACTCTATTTCGGCGGCTTCATTCGGTCGGGACAACATGTCTGCCACGATGTTGTCTTTCCCTTTCCGGTGCTCGATGTTAAAGTCAAAAGCCTGTAATGCTAATGACCACCGCGCCAGTCTCCCGTTCAAATCCTTGAGCGTCATGAGCCATTTCAGGCTGGCATGGTCGGTTACGATAGTAAACGGCATCAGCTCCACATACGGACGGAATCTTTCCACGGCTTTTACTGCTGCGAGGCACTCTTTTTCTGTCACGCTGTAATTGAGCTGTGCTCCTCTTAGCTTCGCCGAAAAGGAAGCTATTGGTCGGTCCGAACCCTCTACATCTTGCTGGTACAACACTGCCCCAATTCCTACATGGCTGGCGTCACACTGGATCCAGAAGTGTTTCTCAAAGTCGGGATGAGTCAATACGGGTGCACAGGTAAGTGCTTTCTTTAGCGTTTCAAATGCCGTAGTCGCTTCCTCCGTCCAAGTAAATTTGGTTTTGTTTTTCAGGCAGTCGGTGAGCGGCGCACTTACACCGGAGAAATTCTGGATAAATCTGCGATACCATCCTGCGGTTCCTAAGAAGCTGCGCAGCTGTCGCGTATTTTTGGGTACTTCTATCTTCAAAATCGCCTCAACTTTCTTCGGATCTGTTCGCAAGGCCCCATCACTAACAATGTATCCTAAGTATCGCAAGTATTTAAAACAAAACTTTGATTTATGTAGGCCGATCGTCAAATTCGCGTTATTCAAACACTCTGCCACTTCTTTCAGCAAAATGCAGTGTTCTTCGAAAGTCTTGGATATCATCAGCAAGTCATCCAAGTAAACAAAGACGCGGCCGCGAAGACGCTGTGGGATTACCTTATCCATTACTCTACACAACCTCTGAGCCGAATTACAAAGGCCGAATGGCATCTGTCGAAACTGATAGAGTGGCCTTCCGGGTATTGTGAAAGCGGTTAATGGACGACTTTTTTCATCGAGTTCCACTTGCCAGAAAGCGTGCTTCAGATCGATACTGCTAATGAAAATCGTCTCATCTACCAGGCTTAATATCGACTCAATGTTTTGTAATGGGTAAGCATCCTTTACTGTAAGTGCGTTTAGTTTTCTTGCATCTAAGCACAGCCTATTCTTTCCAGGTTTCTGTACCAGCGTCGTTCGGTTATTCCAGGGACTTTCACTCAACTCGATGACTCCTAGCCGTAGCATTTCATCGATTTCCGTGAATAGCAGTTGTTGTTTTGCCGGGGAAACTGGAAAGAATCTCTCCTTGACGGGTACTGCTCCTTCAACTAACTGGATCGAGCGTTCTTCCACCTTGGTGAGTCCTAATCCTTGACTCTCGTATGTCAGAAAACGCCCTTTTGCTTCTTCCAGCTGCTCAGTTTGTTCCGGGGACAGGATATGGGCCTCTATCGGTTCTCCTTTGGCCATGAAATCGGATTCCACCTGGTGTAAAGATTCCACACCCACTACTTCTGGTGCCAATTGGAATTTCCTCCAAAAATCTATTCCAAGATATAATGTTTGCTTCAAGGAAGGGCAAAGGAGTATCAGCAATCGATGTATTATCCCCTTATATGAGATGTTGGGTTGAATCTTTCCTACTACTCGATGCTGTGTACCGCCTGCTGATTTCATTATCGATTGTGACTTCTCTAATCTTAGTCCTAACCTAGGCAACCTTCCCCGAGCAAGCTGGCGGATGCCCCGGAATCCAAAAGACCCACGATTTCCAGGTCTTCTATCTTGACCTGTGCGAATGGTCTATTATCACCTTCCACCGCAGCTCTGATGGCCGAGCAAATCATCCTTCTTTCCTTTTTCCGCTGAAGGCTTCTCCTACGGGCTCTGGCAATTCTCGGCGAAATGTGCCGATCTGGGCTATGTGTTCCCAATATACGGTTCCTGACATCTTGGTAATTTGCTTCTCGGACTGCTATAGGTTCACGTTTCGACCATTTAATGCTATTTCTTGGTTTATTTATATTTAACAGAATCCTACTAATTTTGTTTCCCTTACAGCTATCCTTATCCTTAGGCATGCAATTTGACGAGGCTTCTATTTGCTCGTCGCAAACGGATTGGAGCGTGGTTCCTCGTTCTTGCCCAAGCTCCTCCCAGCGTTTCCCGTTTGGCATCACGTGCATCTTGGAGTCCTCACCCCAGGGAATCCACACTTAAAACAGAACACCTTCAATACATCCGATTCACACGCGTTGAATGTATGTCCCACGGTTCCACAATTCCAGCAGGTAAGCGGCTGTCGTTCTCTGTGGTTTTCCCAGTGTCTAGCTAATGCCTCCACTTCTTCTTGACCCACAGGTCCATTCTCTTCTCTGACGGGTTCCGGACAAAGCTCATCTACCCTCGGATGATCTTTATATCCCCGGTAAGCTTCGATGTGGCTTGGCTGCCTGGTCCATCGAGTCGCCAGGATTCTTTCCGCGTCGTGGCATTCGTGTCGAA
This sequence comes from Drosophila lutescens, assembly GCA_037075285.1. Lineage (NCBI taxonomy): Eukaryota > Metazoa > Arthropoda > Insecta > Diptera > Drosophilidae > Drosophila > Drosophila lutescens. The sequence continues at coordinate 26,463 of JBAMCF010000384.1, forward strand.
GTTGATCCATGTTAGTGATGTAGATCGGGTATATTATTTTCGAAATCTGATCCCTAATGTTCATCTTTATCACTTTTATCAGGTCGAAGTCGGAAAACGGCATCTCTAGACGAGATCTGAGCGCTAGCATGGTCTGGATGTACACCTCGTTGGATTCTCCTGGCTTCTGCTTCCGTTCTCGCAGCTCATACTCTCGCTCAAAGTTGGATCGGTGACTCTGGAACTGCTGCTGTAGTGCATACCTCAGGTAAGGCCATTCTTGCTTTTCCGTCGACCTCACGTACATCCAGTACCATACCTTGGCTTGTCCTTCTACTAACCCGTGAAATTCTCTTAGGACCTCCTTCCACGGCACCTGGTACGACCTTTGGAGATGTTCTAGGCGGAATATAAATTCGGACACGGGCATACTTCTGGGACTTCCATCAAAACTTAGCCCCCACTTCCGCAGCTGATCTACTTTAAAAGCTGAATCGCCTACTGTCCCGCTTGCTCGTCGCGGATCTTGTCCTGGATTGACGTTGTGCTGTGTCCCACCGTTTCCCGTAGGATATTCTGGCGGTGTCGTGTGGGACCCATTCCATCTTCTTTGTTCCTGATCCGTCGACAAGGCGGTTTGCCGATACCCTTCCGAGGCCTGACGATTCGGTTCCTGCTTCTCGGAGAACGGCCCAGATGATGGTAACGGGAATCCCTTCTGGTGACGTAACCCCGGCAACATGTTTGGTGGAGGTTGCTGTAGCATCCTCGGGTCGAATAGTGGCATTGGATTCGCCAGCGGCTGCGCTGCTACGCCTGGAGGTGGCTGCATCTGAGTCCCCGAAGTGAGTATTTGGCCCTGTGCAACCTGTTGTTGTTGAGCCTGACGAACCTGCGTAGCTACCTGCCACACTGCGTTTTCCTTTACGAAATCTCTGCGCCACTCCGCCATGCAGTCATTGATATCCTTCATGAACTGCATCATATCCTGCTGCATCTGATGTTTAAGCGCATCATACTCTGCCGACATTCCCACCTGGTAAGTCTGATGTGATTGCAACAGTGCTGCATTAACCCCTGACTTTATTTCAGATGGCAGAGACTTCGGTATGGTTCCAGTTTCGCCTACCGACTGATGACCACTAGCTTCTCCAGGACTTCCGCTTTTCATTCCTTCAGGATTCTGCTCCCTGAGCGACTCCATGCCTTCGGGTGCCGATATATTCTCCAACTTCTCCGCTTTATTGGTTTGTGAGCGAGTTGTTGGCGGAGTCATACTGGCTGAACCCCTATTCCGAATGAAATCCAAACTTCTCCTTAGTTTTCTTCCGATTTGAATTCTATCCCTATCACTATTTTGCATATCCTAACTTATTATACCCGTTACTCGTAGAGTAAAAGGGTATATTGTATTCGTGCAAAAGTATGTAACAGGGAGAAGGAAGCGTTTCCGACCCCATAAAGTATATATATTCTTGATCAGGATCACTAGCCGAGTCGATCTAGCCATGTCCGTCTGTCCGTCTGTCCGTCTGTCTGTCCGTCTGTCTGTCTGTCTGTCTGTATGAACGCTGAGATCTCGGAAACTATAAAAGCTAGAAGATTGGCATTTTGCATGCAGATTCTAGGAGTTCCTACGCAGCGCAAGTTTGTTTCAAAAAGGTGCCACGCCCCCTCTAACGCCCACAATCGCTTATATACGATTTTAAAAATTTCAATATTTCGGAAAAGTAAAAATGCAGTTTTATTGTGTTTATCAATACCTATCGAAATGTAGAAGAAATTTTTCAAATCGGACCATTCGTTAAAAAGTTATGCGTGTTCAAAGTTTCTATTTCCATCTCCCTCGCACTCACTTTACCTGAGTAACGGGTATCTGATTGTCGGGGCACCCGACTATAGCGTTCTCTCTTGTTTTCTTTTTATATTTGTTTATTTCCTCTTTCTTCGAATTTTTCTAATATGGGGGGGCGAGACGTAGCTATCCACTACCCACTAAATTTTCTCTCCCTTCCTTCAGTTCCTAATCCGTGTACATGTAATTAATTCATAAATATTTCAAAGATTTTATTAATTTAATTTAATTTTCTCTTTTCAGCCTATATATGCAATTGCTGGGCATCGATGTCACACATTGTTAACAGTGTACATGGACCACACCAATTTCAAACACAGACAACAGATTTAGATAAGTTATTACAAATTTACTTTACTTCAGACAACATATTAAAAAGATAACTGCTTTATTTTTTTATTCTAGACACTAATGTACCTGCTAGCCTGGCTTCGCATGTGCCGTGTTTATTCGGCCATGGGTCCACTTCTCTCTCATGAAGGACTGTACTCAGCAGAAGGGCCCTTCGGAATATTTCCAACTGCGGCTACGATGGGTTTGACCTTCTCAGCCTGCCCACGGTCCAAACAGATTGGTTCCGAGGTCTTTTTCTATTGGGACATTATCCTGGTGAGTGTTTACTTTTCACTTTTATTGATTCCATTTCATTAATTTACTTTTATTTTTAGTTTGGTGAGTGTTTACTGGTGAGTGTTTACTTTTCACTTTTATTGATTCCATTTCATTAATTTACTTTTATTTTTAGTTTGGGCGCCAATTGTCATGTCCTGGTTTTCGCGCGGGTTCCTTGCGGGCTATGCAAAGTCTTTCCCAGGGAGGGGAACAACCAAGATTACGTTAACGCAGCAGACAAAACAAAAACAAAACGGAATTTCGAACTTAACAACGGCTACATTTTCTACGACGGACTTTGGAAACTCTGGATTGTACTATTTGTTAAATTCGTAGTCCTGGGAGTCCCTCCCAACAATGAGAGCGTCCTCGGACACATCTCCCAAATTTTAGTTGTGGGTCGTGCTACCTTGTCTACTTCATCCCACCCCCCAACACGAATGTCTACTCTGACAGATTCATTTCACTTTCTCACTGTATTTTTTTCAAAAATTTCTCTTAAATTCTAACATTGAAATAACCTACCCACGGTACCGAAGGACTATTACAAGGAACATATAGATATATAAATATAAATAATTAAATAAATAAATAAGTAATAAATAGTTATAGGGCGAGTATTTTGGATTTAAGTAGATAAATAATTTAAATAAATATTGTTTCGATTAAATATGACTTTAACTTAAATAATTTGGGTGGGTTACATTTTAGGTTAATTTAATAAGTTTATTTAATTTTGTTTGCGTCAATTTTGCCGCCCGCCGTTTTTATGTAGTGGTTATATTTATTTCTGTTTGGCTAATATATGTTTTTTTTTTTGTATTTTTTTAATTTTGTAATAGAAACCTGTGGCCACCCAGGAATGAGTGGCCAATTTTCTTCGCGAAAATTTGTCTTCTCCCTGGGCTGGTCTTCCTTTATTGTTTCACAAAATGCCTGTTCCTGCTCCAGGATTATTGTCTCCGGAATATTCTAGAATTATTTTAAACTGTCACTTTACGCACATCAAAATTATATTTATTTTTCCTACTCACGGGTAGAAACTGGAATTTTTGAATTACATAAAATTCTGCCAATAGCACCGTCTATGGCCACTGATTCTCGCCCTTTAATTCACCTTTGGTGTTTTTCAATTCTCTCTTCGCCAAAAACCACTCAAACTTTTTCGGATTTAAACTTTGGTTCATTTGGGAGTCATCCGGTCTAGGGAATCAGTTCCATTTTGGACTCAGTGTCCCGACTCCCTGGACTCTCACGAGTAGTCGATGACCGGCTATCGAATACACGCCTATCGTCATCTGGCCTAATGTAAACCACTTCGTGGAATTTGCGAATTTCGTATTTAATTCTAGTTTTCGCACATAACAATACCTTGATCAGTGTAAAAGCGCGTGCCGAGCGGACGTCTATATCCTATAGCTCCCATAGGAACATTTGGATATAGCTTTCATAAAATGAAGATATTTCGCTTAGTGAAAGAGCTATTGACAAGAATCTTTCCAAATCGTATTTTTTTGTGCATACCTTGACCACGGTAAAAGCGCGTGCCGAGCGGACGTCTATATCCTATAGCTCCCATAGGAACAATAGGGAGAAAAATTATAATATTTAATTTTTTGAATTATGAAATATTTTGTTTATTAATTCATGTTGCTATTGTAGTCAAATTTTAATTCGTGAAATCTGCAAGGGTATTAAAACTTCGGCTTGCCGAAGTTAGCTTCCGTTCTCGTTTATTTTCTATCTTGAGTTCTGGTAAACCGATTGAGGACATCGACGACTCATTTTACAGGTAATATAATGCCCTTTTATACACAGCATTGAGTTCCAGTAATTAGTTTAGAAGCTATACCTCGTCAAAGTCTACAAAATCGGGAAAAATTCAATTTCGGCAGGCATAAATCCGATCATTAAAAATACACGCCTAAAAACCGAAATTAGTTTTATAGTTTATTCTTGAAGATTGGACTTTCACGGAGAAAATGAGCCATTGAACACGACAATCCGTCGGTAAATCGATTTTTCACAGATTTTCAATCGCATGTACCTAAGTTCACCATTTGGGAGCAGCGACCGTTAAACGATATTTTAAATGTTTAGTGTTGGGCAACGTCCGAATTGGGTGCAAGTAGTTATGCATAACGTCAGTTTAAGTGCTATTAGTGCTGTGCAAGCGAAAAAGTATGCGATTGCAGTTACGAGGAAAATATTTACAGTTATTTCTTTATTTTGCGCTTACGGTTCCCTTATTTACAGCAAATAAATTATTTGTTTCAGGATAGATTAACTTTTAGGGATGTTATAGTAGAAAAAAAACAAGTTTATTTGAATTTAACGCAGTATAAAACTAAACCTTAAAAATAGTCTTGGCTTCTTATTTGCTTCTTGTAGGAGCTATTGTCCGATTCCCGAATAAGAAACCAAATATAATCGCCCATCATAGCGGCATCACAAAAGCCATGGTATCGGCGCACTATGTCCTTCATTTGCTGATGGAACCGTTCCCCATGCTCATCACTAACAGCTCCCAAATTCTCCGCAAAGAAGTCCAAGAAAATGAATCTTTAGAGACATATGCACTCCTGCCAAAACAAACATAGACATAACAAACATTACTTTTAAAAGGTTATGATAGCTTACCCATAGCCTTATAGTTTTTAAGTAGGTTCCTTACAATAATTTTGTAATTTTCCGCTTTGTTGTTTCAACCACCAGCCTAAAGAACTTCCACGCTGCCGCTTCCTTAGAAGATAACAGGGTTGTGAACTTATTGTCCTTTAATAATTTCTTAATTTCAGGACCTGCAAAAACGCCCTCTTTAATTTTAGCGTAGGACAGTGCTGGGAAAATGGTAATAAAATATGTAAATGCGGCGCTTTCTTTGTTAAGGGCTTTGATAAAGTTTTTAACTAGGCCCAATTTTATATGAAGCGGTGGGAGAATTATATTTTCCTTATTAACTATTGGGTTAAATTTAATATTGTTTTGTCCAATCACAGCGCGTCTTCTAGGTTCCCACTTTTTTTTTACATAGTGCTGTGAGTCTGCTCGGCTGTCCCAAAGACAGAGAAAACAGCAGTTTTTTGTATAACCTCCTTGCATCCCACAGAGCATGCCAACAACCGTACAGATCTTCCACTGAAATTCGTCATATTTGATTAATTTCAGCAGTGCTACCATTGTCTCATATGACTCCTTCGTGTTTACTGCGTGGGCGATAGGTAGAGATGGTTTCTCATTACCGTTATGCAATAAGACAACCTTTAAACTCTCCTTGCTGCCGTCAATAAACAACCTCCACTCCATTGGTATGTGGTTTACATTAAGCTCTTTAAACAAAGCGTCAATATTATTACAAAAGCAAATACTGTCCTGTTTTGAAAAGTACTTGGAAAATTGTTCGTGGCGACTTCTGTAAATTACCGATTTAACATTCAGATGTAAAAAGCCATGCTGATTCATTCGAGAAGCCAGCAATCCCGACTTTTCTTTAGTTAGCTCAAGATCTCTAATTAAATCGTTAAGTTTTTCTTCTGTGGGCTTTTCCAATTCTGGCAACGTTTCGGTATCATTTGAATGACATGTTTCCTCTGAACTTTCATCCGTATCAACACAGGTAACATTTTCAGAAAACTTAGAAGCGTTAGGAAAGGTCACTGATTGAACTTCCGCGTAGTTCCAGATAGCCGAACGTCCAACCCCACATAGCTTGCTTAAGCAGAAATAGCAATCATCTGAGTGATTCTGGGGCTCTCTCCAAATCATTGGTGTTTGGAACCAAAAATCAGATCTATAAAACAAATTGTATTTTATTGTCGCCGGATGCATATTTAGAATAGCGTACCTTCGGGTTTTAGACCATTTATATAAATTTACACGTCACGAAAGACACACAATATTTGGAGTCCAATTGGTATCGAACTTCGAGATATTCCGAGAAAAACATTCTTTGTACCATTGTCGCATTTTGTTATTATAAACTTGTATTTCTGAACGTTTTTTCTTAACGTATTTACCACAAACAAATCAAAAATCATTAAGATCATTTAATTAAACAATTAAACCCCTCCTTTATCCTCCATGTCAATCTTTTTGCCAAATCTTAAAATATTTTCCTCGTAAGTGCAATCGCATACTTTTAAGCTTGCACAGCACTAATAGCACTTAAACTGACGTTATGCATAACTACTTGCACCAAATTCGGACTTTGCCCAACACTAAACATTTAAAATATCGTTTAACGGTCGCTGCTCCCAAATGGTGAACTTAGGTACATGCGATTGAAAATCTGTGAAAAATCGATTTACCGACGGATTGTCTTGATCAATGGCTCATTTTCTCCGTGGAAGTCCAATCTTCAAGAATAAACTATAAAACTAATTTCGGTTTTTAGGCGTGTATTTTTAATGATCGGATTTATGCCTGCCGAAATTGAATTTTTCCCGATTTTGTAGACTTTGACGAGGTATAGCTTCTAAACTAATTACTGGAACTCAATGCTGTGTATACGAAAGTTAATAGAATAGTTTTTCCAAATAAGAAAACCGAAACCGAAAACTTTGGTGTTAAAAGAATAGTTTTTCCAAATAAGAAAACCGAAACCGAAAACTTTGGTGGCAATAAACTTTAATTTTGGCAAAGGCGAAAGCGAAAACGAAAAAAAATACGTGTGGTCGATATAACTCAATTTCAACGATTAAACGACTATATTTTGACAAAGTTCTTAGAGCCAAGCTTAACGACAGTTGACGAAGACGGGGCGAATTCGCAGAGAGCGAGAGAGAACTTTATTGTGCACCCGCCTTCGTCCTAAACTAACTTACACTAAACTTCAAAGTAAATTCAAAATCTCTCAACACCGGCCCCGTTGAAGGCTTCAACAAATGGGAAGCGGCGCCAATTTATGGATGGCCCGCCGAAAAACGCCTCCTGCGCCCGTCCTAACGTCGACGACCCTGACCATGCCGTCCTCCCCTGCGTGCCTGGCGATGATTCTCCCCAGGAGCCATTGTTGGGGCGGAAGGTTGTCCTCGGCCACGACGACGAGATCTCCCTCGCTGATGTTCGGCTGCTCTTGGTGCCACTTGCCCCGAATTTGTAGGCCCAGGACATATTCCCGGGACCATCGCCGCCAGAACATTTGCCTGACTGACGAGACAAGCCGCCATCGCCGTAAGCAGCTGAGACCCTCCTGGTCCGGGGTCCGGAGTGCTGGTGTGGCGAGCAGCGGCCCGCCTGTCAGCAGGTGCCCGGGAGTCAGCGCCTCTCCGTCGCTTGGGTCCTGGCTGATCGCTCCGAGCGGGCGGGAGTTCATCACCGCCTCGATTCCGACGAGCACTGTCGCCAGCTCTTCTGCGCTTAGGAGCGCGCTGCCCACCGCCCGTAGGAGTAGGTTCTTGGCAGTTTTGACACCTGCCTCCCATAGTCCGCCCATGTGCGGAGCCCGAGGCGGTGTGAATGCAAACTCGCATCCGCTTCTTGATGCGAATTCGCGTATCGCGTCGGCTTCCTCCTCGATCCGCTCTCGAAGGGCCTGGAAGTGGCGACTGGCTCCGACGAAGTTCGTCCCGTTGTCGCAATGGACGACTTGGGGACATCCTCGGCGCCCAACGAACCTTTGAAAAGCCAATAAAAAGGAATCTGTGGTTAAATCTGAAACAACTTCTAGATGAACCGCCTTGGACGCGAAACAAACAAAGAGCGCAATGTAGGACTTATACGGAGGCCTACCACGAATTTTCAGTGTTGTATAGACAGGGCCACAAAAATCAACGCCACATATAGCAAATGGGCGGAGAGCACGGAGACGATCTGCGGGTAAATTTCCCATAATTTGTGTCATCAGTCGAGGCTTGCACTTGAAGCAGCGAATACATGCTCGAACTGTCTGACTGCAGACCTCCTGAGCGTTTACGATCCAAATTCGCTGTCGAAGGAGACTCACAAGTGCTCGTGGACCAACATGAAAATTAGAATGGTGCAGATGCCGGACATAGCTCTGCACAAATTGGGAGCGTTTCGTCAACAACAATGGAAACTTGGCATCGTATGATATAGGAGCGTTAGCTAGTCGCCTCCCAACTCGCAACTACGAAAAGTGACACCAAGTCCCCTTGTCTTCATGAATGAATGGATTCAATCGCTGAAGACTTGGGCCAACTCTGGAGCCTTTACGGACTTTTTCCCTTTCTTCGTGATACTCGTGTTTTTGTAATACCTCGACAATTTTTAAAAAGGCTTCATTATATTCAGTGGGTGACAAAGTTTTTTCAAATACTTTACTTTTGTCTTTGCATTTTCTAATGAAGCGGAACATATAAACGAATACCCTAAGCAGTTTAAGGTGTGACGAAAATCCCTCGATGACATCTACCAAGTCCGAATTTTGTACAGCAGCGGTCAGCCCGACCGCAGTCTTCCTCGATTCTTGCAGTAGGACTTGTTCATCTAGGTCAAAGTGTGCATTTTGGGGCCAGTTTTCTTCTCCTTCCGTTAGATACGCTGGTCCGGTAAACCATATCGACTGTATGATTTCGTCGACGTCACAACCTCTTGATACGATATCTGCTGGGTTCTGTTTCGTGGGGACATGCCGCCATGTAGCTTCACCTGACCACTCTTGAATCTCCGCAACTCTATTCGATACAAATGTGGACAACGAAGACGGATGAGACCGGATCCAATGAAGCGTAACTTCAGAATCCGACCAATAAACAATTTGTTCGATAGGTACCTTTAATAGGGGCTTGATTCTGTGACAGAGATCTGCGAGAAGGTGAGCGGCACATAACTCAAGTCTTGGAAGAGTCTTAGTCTTGAGCGGCGCTACTTTTGACTTCGACGTCAACAATGATACTTTATAACCTTCTGCAGTTTTGCTACGAATGTAGACGCAAGCTCCGTAAGCTCTTAAGGATGCGTCGGCAAAGGCATGTAATTGGACCGGTGACATCGGATCGGTATGCACAAACCGAGGAATTGATATTTCTTCTAAATTAGACAGCGTATTTTTTATCATATTCCATTCTGTTTCCAAATGCATTGGAATCGACTCATCCCAATCTAACTTATTGAGCCAGAGTTCCTGCAATAGGATCTTTCCTCTGATTACAATTGGACTTAATAAGCCGAGGGGTCAAACAGCTTCGATGTCACCGATAGTATGTTCCGTTTTGTCGCTCGGAGACCCATGACAGCATTGTCAATTTGGAACTTAAAGGCATCTTCGTTGGGCAACCACGATATTCCTAACGCCTTAGTAGACTCTGAGTCCGAGATGGGTATGGATTTAGCTGTGCTCTCAGATGCGGTGACGTCAGGTGAGTTTGAAAACCACTTTGTCAATTCAAAACCTGCAGTTTGAAGAACCTGAGACACTTCAGACTTAATAGTCTTTAACTCCTCTACGCATGCAGCACCAGTCAACATGTCATCGACATAAAAGTCGGATCCAATAACTTCAGCAGCTCTAGGAAAAGAAAGCTTGGCAGACTCGCTTAACCTTTTTAAACACCGAATCGCCAGAAATGGGGCTGGTCCAGTCCCATATGTTACGGTGTTGAGCTTATATAATCTCAAGGACTCAGAGGGGTCTCTTCTCCACACTATAAGTTGAAACTGCCTATCCGCTTCATTTACCATCACTTGGCGATACATTTTCTTTACATCGGCGGTCAAGGCGAACCTATGCAGCCGGAAGCGAAGTAGCGTTGAGTACAACTCATCTTGGATTGTCGGCCCAACCATCAAAATATCATTTAGAGAGATCTGAGTTGACGATTTACAAGAGGCATCGAAAACGACACGTAACTTGGTTGACGTACTTTGGGGTCTCAGAACGCATTGGTGTGGGATAACATAATGTGGAGCAGAAGGAATTTTATCTGTAGGAGACATATGACCTAAGGAAAGGTACTCTTCCATAAATTCTAAATACATTTTCTTCATGTCAGGGTCTCGAGACAACCTTCTTTCAAGCGACAAAAACCGCCGTTTTGCAACTTCAAAGGAGTTGCCCAACCCATTTGGATCAGATTTAAACGGCAGCCTTACTTCAAACCGACCTGATGGCAAAACCTGAGTAGTCTTCCGGTAGTGTTCTTCACATAACTTTTGCTCAGGCGACAGAATTTTCTTTAGAGATGGCATTTCTTCCAGTGACCAAAACTTCTGTAGTGTGCTGTCAATAGATACTAACAGCTCTTCACTACAACTAAAACTTTTCACAACTTCTGTAGGGGAAGATGCCTTATATCTTCCTGATACAACCCATCCTAGGAGGGTTTTCTGCAAAGTTGGAAAGTCGGGACCTTGTCTAATTTGTCCAACAGCTAATAATTCGAAAAAAGATTCTGCTCCTATTAACAAATCTATTCTTTGTGGCTTGTAGAAATATGGGTCCGCTAAAGGTAGGTTCTTTGGAATTTTCCAGTCATTGATATTAACAGACTGGTCAGGATGGTATCCTGATATTGATTTTAAAATCCAAAAATCGAATGAGAACTCACTACCATTTATACGCGACTTCACCACTGTATGTACCTTTTTCTTAACTTGAGAATTGGACTCGCCAATACCAAGTAAGTTGATACACGACTCCTCTTTACGGATCTGTAAGCGGTGAGCAAGGTCCTCTGTTATAAAGTTCGTTTGGGACCCAGAGTCAAGAAGTGCTCGGGCCAAAATATATTCACCGTTTTTTGTTCGTACACTTACGATCGACGTGGCCAAAATCACCCTGTCCGATGATGTCGCATGCATAACATGTGACGTGGAAGGCTGATCTTGATTTAAAGGAGGAGTAAGAATCTCTTGGGGTGGTGGCAACGCTAAACTGTTCTCGGAAACTGTATATCTATGCAGTAAAACGTGATGCGAGCGTCCACAAACTCGACATTTGTTAGATTTGCATTTCGAGACAGTGTGACCCTTTCGCATACAATTGATGCATAATGAAGCAGATTTTACAAAGTCAAACCTTTGCATAACGGAAAGACGACCAAACGGACCACAGTTCGCTAGGATATGGTCGTCCGCATTGCAATAGCTACAACCTTGCTGGGATTTACTGTTGGACGAAGAACAAGTAAATGAGCTACGATTATGTGGCTTGCTCGACGTAACTTTATCTTGCTTTGGTTTCGTCGATTCTTCAGCAGATAAATGCTGATATCTGCGATTTAACATTTTTTCAAAATCGGACCAAAGAGGTAATTTTTCATAATCTAACTGTTCTTCCCATTTTTGTTTGGTCACTGGGTCGACTCTGTTCAAGACGAGATAGATCAACATTGCATTTGAAATCTTGGTATCGTCTCCTATCGATAACAAAGAACCGTATATCGATGACACGGTATCGATAAGATTTCTTAGAGACGACGCTGACTGTTGCGATATTTTCGGAAGACTAGACAATGTTGAAATATTATTCATAAAAATTAAACATTCGTTATCATACACTTTTTTCAAGCTGACCAAAGCTTTCTCATAATTGCTCTCTGTGACTTGGTAGGCCTTAATAGTCCCCAAAGCTTCACCAGAAAGACAAGAGATTAAGTGATTGAATTTTTCAATAACTGGAATGTTATCGTCTTGATGAACGAGAGTTTCGAAAAGGCTAATGAAATTTTTAAACTCCGAGTATTTGCCGCTGAATTTCGGCAATGCCAAATTCGGAAGTCGAGCTCGAGTTGGGGCTACAGAGGCTGACTCAAGTGTTTTGGTTTCGCTAGCTGCCTTCAAGGCCGAGAGAAGCGACAATATTTTTGCCTTGGTTATTATTGAAAGCTCTTCCAACTCTTCTCCAAACTCATCGCCATCATCTAAATCTTCTATCTGTTCTTGTAATAGATTTGCCCTTTTAATTGCATCATTTAAATTTTCTAGCCTACAATTTAATTCTTCTTCCAGAATCGGAATCTGGCCGGCTTCTAGCCGAGTATTTAATCGGCGGATGCTACTTAATGGTTTTTGGAGCTTGTGTTTAAGGTCAGCAAGAATACTTTTTGGCTTATCTGGACTCATTTTTAAATTAATATATATATATATATATATAGGCCACGAAAAAATTATATATAAATAATTATATGTAGAATAAATTATGTCCAGCAACAATTTATTAAATTGAATAAATTTAATTTAAAGTATATAATTCAAATTAGAACGGTGATGAAAATAAATTTCGAAACAAAACAACGAGAGTTAATAATAATTTTGTCTATAATTATTAAATTTGTTCGAAAAATGTTGTGACCAAATGTTGTATTATTCACAACAAAAGCGACGAAAATATTTAATTAAATCAAACCTCGTAGTATCAAATTAATAGTGGTGACGGCAAATCAGTATACCCGACCGAATGCAGGGTAGCGCGTCACTTAACGGTCAGCTAATCGTCAGCGCGCCAAACCAAAATCCTACAACAATAACAACGTTGCTAGCGGCGGACAAGCGAAAGCGAAAACGAAAAAATTTACCGCTGCAGCGGCTTGTATATGAGGGCTTATGTATTGGTTATGTATAGCGGCTGGGATGAATTTTCCCAACTATTAATTTTTCGAGTTTTAACACAATGTAGTTGGGCGCGACAGTGATTGCAATAATTTTCGTAAGAAAACACAAATTAAATGTTGCATCCAAGGGCGGTTCAAATGGGTTATGTAATGTGTATGTGTATATATAATAAATATAAAAAATTTTATTTATTATACCCGTTACTCGTAGAGTAAAAGGGTATATTGTATTCGTGCAAAAGTATGTAACAGCTAGAAGGAAGCGTTTCCGACCCCATAAAGTATATATATTCTTGATCAGGATCACTAGCCGAGTCGATCTAGCCATGTCCGTCTGTCCGTCTGTCCGTCTGTCTGTCTGTCCGTCTGTCCGTATGAACGCTGAGATCTCGGAAACTATAAAAGCTAGAAGATTGGCATTTTGCATACAGATTCTAGGAGTTCCTACGCAGCGCAAGTTTGTTTCAAAAAGGTGCCACGCCCCCTCTAACGCCCACAATCGCTTATATACGATTTTAAAAATTTCAATATTTCGGAAAAGTAAAAATGCAGTTTTATTGTGTTTATCAATACCTATCGAAATGTAGAAGAAATTTTTCAAATTGGACCATTCGTTAAAAAGTTATTCGTGTTCAAAGTTTCTATCTCCATCTCCCTCGCACTCCCTTTACCTGAGTAACGGGTATCTGATTGTCGGGGCACCCGACTATAGCGTTCTCTCTTGTTTTTTCTGTATATGTGTAAGTTTGCAATTTTTCCTTTTTATTATAATTAATGCATGCACAACTAGCTCTACTATATCGATACGTCTGTGCCAAGAATTGAAAGCGAGGTGCAATTTTTCAGCACAAGACAAGAAACAAATAAATTGTTTTGTTAATAAACTCTAGCTTTCAATTTTTTGCACAAATACCTCGGGTTCTGCTTGGGGTCTTTTAGTCCAGCTGCCACTTTCCTTTTGCACATTGAGCAATCACAGGGCATCCCTTGGCAACGGCAGTACTTCGTCGGATTAACAGGGTATTTCGCGACCGGCACGATAATTAAGCAAAGCTGCTATGTATTACTTTTTTACACCAAACTCGCCGCGGGCAACAATACACAAGATTTTGTGTATTTTTATGCAATTTTGTTTGCAAATAAATTTCCACTTGAACTTTGGTTTTTTGTGTCACTGTCACTATGGTTGCCTTCAATTAATAGTTTAAAGTCCACCCGGGGGCGCCATGAAAATTTAGAATAGTTTTTCCAAATAAGAAAACCGAAACCGAAAACTTTGGTGGCAATAAACTTTAATTTTGGCAAAGCGAAAACGAAAAAAAATACGTGTGGTCGATATAACTCAATTTCAACGATTAAACGACTATATTTTGACAAAGTTCTTAGAGCCTAGCTTAACGACAGCTGACGAAGACGGGGCGAATTCGCAGAGAGCGAGAGAGAACTTTATTGTGCACCCGCCTTCGTCCTAAACTAACTTACACTAAACTTCAAACTTTAAGTAAATTGAAAAAAACTCAACAGGCATTATTTTACCTGTAAAATGAGTCGTCGATGTCCTCAATCGGTTTACCAGAACTCAAGATAGAAAATAAAAAAGGCCAAAAAACGTTTTTTACACTTTAAAAAAAATTGACACCATAACAAAAATTTTAAGTGCCCATTTCTGAATCAAGGAGATGTACTTTAACAGAAAACCAAGGTTTTCTTCGAGTAGGAAGAGGTCGATTTTTTTTTGTAAACTGGTGTTATAGACGTTTTATACAAAATTTCGCCGACTATTCACGGCACATAACAACTTATGTATAAAGAATATTCCTTTTAAATGGACGGATGAGTGCGAAAATGCATTTCAATACTTAAAAACAAAACTTATGGAACCTACCTTGCTACAATATCCAGATTTCACTAAAGAATTCTGTATAATAACAGATGCAAGTAGGCAAGCATGTGGAGCGGTTTTAACTCAAAACCATAATAGTCTCCAACTTCCCATTGCATACGCATCAAGAGCATTTACAAAAGGTGAAAGTAACAAATGTACTACTGAGCAGGAATTAGCTGCAAATTATTGGGCGATATTACATTTTAGACCATATATATGGAAAACATTTCTTAATTAAAACAGACCATAGACCTTTAACATACCTTTTCTCAATGATCAATCCCAGTTCTAAACCGACACGTATGAGGCTCGAACTAGAAGAATACGACTTTACAGTCGAATATTTAAAGAGAAAAGATAATTATGTAGCTGATGCGTTATCAAGGATAACCATCAAAGATCTACAAAATATAACTGGAAATATATTGAAAGTCACTACTAGATATCATAATAGGCAAAAATTCCGCGTGGAAAATCAAGAACAAGAATTACCTACGCTATCTTTAAATAAAGCTTCTAAGCCCAACGTATACGACGTCATAAACAATGATGAAGTACGTAAAGTAGTGACCTTGCAGATAAAAACAAGAGAGAACGCTATAGTCGGGTTGGTGTCCCGACTAACTAATACCCGTCACTCAGCTAAAGGGAGTGCGAACGCTGTACTCGGGTTGGTGTCCCGACTATCTATTGGGGCTAAAGGGAGTGCGAGGGAGAAAGATATATAAACAATTTTGATCGCGTATAACTTTTTAATGAATGGTCCGATTTGAAAAATGTCTTCTACATTTCGATAGGTATTAATAAACACTATAAAATTGCGTTTATATATTTTTAAAATCTTAAAAGATGTGGCCTCCAGACACATTTGAAAATCGTTTATGGCGATTGTGCGTGGGGGGCGTGGCACCACGCTGCGTAGGAAGCCCAAGAATATGTGTGTGAAATCTCAACCTTCTAGCTTTTATAGTTTCCGAGATCTCCGCGTTCATACGGACAGACAGACTGACAGACGGACATGGCTATATCGACTTGGCTAGTGACCCTGATCCAGAATATATATACTTTATAGGGTCGGAAACGCTTCCTTCTCCCTGTTACATACTTTTGCACGAATACAATATACCCTTTTACTCTACGAGTAACGGGTATAAACACGTTATGTTTATTTAAACAAGGCAGAAAAATTACTGAAAGATATGATGTTAGCGATTTATATACTAATGGAGTTATTGACTTAGATCAATTTTACCAAAGGCTTGAAATGCAAGCCGGTATACATAAAATCAGCCAACTCAAAGTGGCACCGTGGGAAAATATCTTTAAACATACTTCAATAGATAATTTCAAATTAACGGGCAATAAAATCTTGAAAACATTAAGAGTAGCGCTACTCAACCCGGTGACCCAAATAACAAATTTAAAAGAAAAAGAAGCAATTTTGTCTACATTTCATGATGATCCAATTTAAGGAGGTCATACTGGCATATCTAAAACTTTGGCCAAAGTAAAATGACACTATTACTGAACAAATATGTCTAAAGATATAACTGAGTACGTAAGAAAATGTCAAAAATGCCAGAAAGCCAAAATAACTAAACACACAAAGACCCCTTTAACAATTACAGACACAACAATAAATGCTTTCGACAGAGTGATAGTGGACACTATTGGTCCACTACCAAAATCAGAAAATGTCAATGAGTATGCAGTCACTTTAATATGTGATTTAACTAAGTATTTAGTTGAAATACCTGTTCCGAATAAAAATGCTAATACTGTCGCTAAAGCAATATTTGAATCTTTTATCCTGAAGTACGGTCCAATGAAGACGTTCATTACGGACATGGGAACAGAATATAAGAATTCAATTATAGACGATTTGTGCAAATATTTATATATTAAACATTTTACATCCACAGCACACCACCACCAGACAGTTGGAACAATAGAAAAAAGTCATAGAACTTTCAATGAGTACATTTGATCTTACACATCGGTTGATAAAACTGATTGGGACGTATGGCTTCAATATTTTGTCTTTTGTTTCAACACGACCCCCTCTATGGCACATACTTATTATCCATATGAGCTAGTATTCAGTAAAACAAGTAATTTGCCAAAACATTTTAATAGCATAGATAGTGTAGAAGCACTTTATAATATAGATGACTATGCTAAGGAGAGTAAGTATAGATTAGAAGTAGCCTATAAAAGAGCTAGAGTTATGTTAGAAGCAAATAAGAATAGAAATAAACTACTATACGATCATAAAGTAAGGGATATAGATATATCAGTAGGTGACCAAGTTTTATTAAAAAACGAGACAGGTCATAAGTTAGATCCTAAATATACAGGTCCGTATATAGTAACGGAAATAGGAGATAGAGATAACATAGTAATAACAAATAATAAATAAAAGAAACAAAGAGTTCATAGGGATAGATTAAAAATCTTTCTTTCATAAATTGCACTTAGTATGGCCATACAAAGACACACATACATAGATAAATAAATACACATATTCTTTTAATAATTTCATTTTCTTTGATTCTAATAACATAATAAAAAAAAAGGTGTATTAATTAGAAATTTTTATTATAAAAATAACTTCATTATATTACGTTATTTTTCAAAAGGAGGGAGATGTAGTATGCACATTTATTGAATACCCACTGTACCGAAAGTACTTAAAGGGTACGCACTGTAACACTTTGTTGCAGTGTTTACATATTTCAAAGTCCCGATCATAAACCCTAAGTGGCCGAAATATGAACCGATCGCTATGGCTTAGCCCGCACACAGAAAGTGCTAGCGTCGGCATAATTGCAACGAACGGACAGCATATGCATACCCCTCGCGCCTCCACTTGAGAGCGCATAGCAACGAATGTATATAAGTACATTCCTTTATACATAAGTATATAGGTCAGTGGTGACCAGCAGAGGCAGCGCGCAGGGCCCACGGGATAGGCAATTTCTCTGTCGCACCGCTCCCAGCGCGCTGCAGCGTTTCGACGCACATGTACGCAGTAAAGCAGAAAAACTTCACGCACACAGTCAAATTCGTGCATGCACGCACTCACACAAACGCAATGCGTTCTTTTATTGTATGTGAGCTGCTTCTGCTGGTCACCACTGATATAGGTACATAGCCGTCTCTCTGCCGCCGCCTGCGAGCAGCGCAGCTAAGAGACTTAGCCTTAATTAGACTTAAAGAACATTGTAAAAGAACAGAGACACTTCGATCGTTGGAGCGGCACCAGCGCTGTTCAAATAAACCCAAAATAAAACTAAATACAAATACAAACTACAGAACAATCATATTTCAATATGCTGTAACGAACTGATTTTGTAGGTCTGCTCGCTACGAGATTCGTGCGGCTAGCTTAGAGAAGTTATGTGTTCGTCACACCAAATTTATATAAACGTGACCGCCCAGTAGATCAGTGAGAAAGCACAGAATTCACGGGTTCGAATTGGGTTTATTGCGGGTATGATTACAGCGGGCTTGGTGGCTCGGATGGCCTTGGTGTCGCCACTCGTGGTCCTCGGTGCCTCCTAGTGATACTCGTCTCTCCACGACGGTGCGACGCCTCGGTGATCGCCTTCCTCGTGGACTCCGTGCTCCGGTCTTGTAGCTCCCTGTAGCTCCCCGTGGACGCTCGGCGATGTTCTGCTCCGATGCGTTGACTCGGCGACCACACGTAGCGCCTCGGACTCGCAAGGAGATCAGCCGTGTGGGCTTAGGGAAGCGTCACCGTTCTCAGACTAGGGTGAACAGGAGCTGCGCTCTACAGGGCAACGCCTATAGACACACAATCGCCTGTCCCTGGCTCTGTCCCGGATGGTCCCACTAGGCTCTTGCTCGGATCGCGCTGACAGTCTAGGTAGGTACCTGGAGGCTGCCTAGTGCTTCACCTTGCCTTACGCCTGGTGTAAACGAACGTTCCACCCTGGCCTCACCCGCTAGCGCGTTCGTGACGTTTCCGTGCTGCTCGATGTCCGATGCTCTGCTCCGGGGTGCGTTGGTTGTGAGGTTGGACGTAGCGTGGCTTTGGTACTTGGGGTTACGGCTAGCGCCTTGAACTGACAAACGGTCTGTTCTTTCTAGGACAGCGCCTTGAAATCACGACGGGCCTAGTCGCTCTAGGACAGCGCCTTGAAATGACCAACAGCCTGTTCTCTCTAGGACAGCGCCTTGAAATGGCAATTGGCCTGTTCACTCTGAGGGACACGCCAGACGCAATGCGGGGCTTTAGTCGGACAGGAGTAGGAACAGTTTGCCTTGACTTAGCCGTGTGATGCCCTCCGGACCTCAGCTACCTGTGTCTCAATTCGGAGATTCCTGCTGATCCAATCCCGAACGTCTCGACGTAGCGATCTTGCTCCTTGTAGGCTCCCACGGCGCTGCTTCCGACGACTTGACTTGTGTTTTCACTTGTAGATTACTTGGCACTGATTGACTGACTTATTCACTTTGATATCTTGACTGATCTTGACGGACTGATTCCTTGTGATCGACTCATCCAGTTGCCAGCGCCCGGCGGCTTTATATAGGGCCTCCGGGAACCGTTATTTCCCTTTTCCGCTCTGCCCGCTGAATCTCTCCACTCCGGGTCCAAAGTCCCTGGCTCCTGTTTGAGCCACTTGTCCTTCACGCACGGCCTTAAATTGTTCTTCTGCATGCTGCTGCCGTCCCGCTGATTCTGTTGTTGCATGTTGCACGCCTGTGTGCCGCTCCGCTGCTGCGATGTGGCACTCATCCTCCTGGTCCAAAGTTCACGGCAGAGTCCAAAGTCCGGTGCAGTTCCGTTATTTCCTTTTGCACCCACGGCACTTTGGCTCTGCCTGCGAAGTCTCCGAACTCTCACTCTACACTTCTCGGTCTCCAAACTCTCTTCTACACTTCTCGGTCTCCAAACTCTCTTCTACACTTCTCGGTCTCCAAACTCCCTTCGCCGCGCCGCTACTACGCTAATTTGCCGCGTAACTGGTAAGCGGCCGGCCATCCGTTATTCTAGCTGCTGCTATTTGTGATGAGTTATTCAACTCCTCACATTCCCCCCTTACTTCGGGAAATTTTTAAAGAAGACTCGTTCATGCTCTCCGGCGTTTCCTCGTGTATCCTAGCCATTGAGTCCTTGCGCTGCTTCTGCTGCTTCCCTCGGCGCTCCCTCGCTGCTCCATCGTTGCTCTCTCGACGCTTCCTCGACGCTTTCAACTCCGACAGTTTCTACGGCGCAAGTCGGCATCTCTGCAGCAATTTTGAAACTCCCGCGCCGATCCTCCATCTGGTCCCACTGGGCATCGATAACCATCGGCTATCGATATGCCAGCGGGCACGTAGTTTGAATTTCCCGCGACGATCTCTGATCTGGTTCCGCTCGGAACCGATATTCATAATCTATCGATATCATCCGCTATCGATATCGCAGGTGTAGCGTTGCCACCTGATCGCAGCGATATTCACCATGACATTTCCATTTAGCTTGTGCCCATTGATCGCACTATCGTCCAGTGCCAATCGACCGCCTAATCGAGGCGCCCCCGTCCCTAGTTCATGGTGATTCTGCATTTTTCTCGGTAAGTTTCTTCAACTTTCTTTCGTTTCCTTTCACTCTCATCCTTCTCTCTCCTTTCTAGCACTCCTTCGCCCTCCATCTGCCCTTGACATGTCCTCAGCGGATCAGGCTTTGCTCCATGTTGGCAATGCCCGCGAGCGTATGAAACAGATTCTGTTTCCCTGTTTGGCGGCGGACACACGCAACAGGTAAGTATTTGGAATGTTGTTCCTCTTTCTCCCCGCAAAGCTAACCTTTTGTTTTATTTCAGGTTGCTGCCACCCCATGTATGCCCCCTGCTTTGTTTTCAGCCAACTTTTCGTGTGTGTTTTCCGTTTCGATTACCCCTTTGTAAATACTCGGTCTCGTTTTAATTGCTCTGCTGCGTTTTTATTGACGGAACACCCGCAAATCCCGAGCACATAGCCGCACACGGTACGCGCGGCCACCCACCGTGACACGGACGCATCGCCTGCCGCCTTTCCGTCGCGCTAACTCTACCTCGGGCTCCTCCAGGATTCCCGCTGGCCACTCGTCCTGGGCGACTTCCCGCCACTCTCCGCTGGTGGGCGCGGACACCTGCCGCATCAGCTTGTGTCGCTTCGCCGCCGTTGTCGCTGCCGGTGCCGAGTGCTGGCGTAGCAGCCCGGGTCTGCTGCTTCCACTGGGCTCGGGCCATATCCACGGCCCCTTCTCCACCGGATCGTCGTGCTCCATGGTGACCTCCGCCTCCGTTGGCGACGGCGTCTCCTTCGGCGTCGATGGACCCGTGCTCGGCGTCGGCGTTGGCGGCATCCAGACTTCCGGCCGGCCTCTTCGTCGAGGATCGCGTTGGTTAACCCCCGGGGCCTCCTCCCAAATCCGTGTCTCCGTTGGCGGCTCGTCGGCATCCACGGGTCCCTCCGGCCAGGTCCACACGACCGTCTGCTGCCGCCACCGCACACCCTCCGCCGTGAAACTCCGCGTGCTGTGGCTGACGTGGGCCATCGGAATGTCCGTCCGCACGAACTGTGCCTCTGATCCAGGCTGCGGTTGCGGCTGTGGCTGCGGCGGCTCGGGCTGCAGTTGCTCGGGCTGAGGGTGCCGCTGCGGCGATTCGGGCTGCGGTTGCTGCTGCGGTGATTCGGGCTGCGGTGATTCGGGCAGCAGTGATTCGAGCAGCGGTGATTCGGGCAGCGGTTGCTGCTGCTCAAACCGGGGCGTGGGCGGTCGCGCTGGCCTCCACTTCACCGCCTCCTCCACACCCATGGAGACGTCGTCCGTCGGCGCGCCTTGCTCCCATGCCTCTTCGTACCGGGGCGTTGGAGGCACCTCCGAGATCCAGCGTGGTGGCGACGGAATCCACGACTCCTCGGGGTCGTTCGTCCTCGGGCCGCGTTCTTCCGGCGTGTACCGCGGGGTCATGGGGACCGCTTGTGGGGGCTCCCACAACTGGCGTTCCTCCTCTTCCGCCCTCTGCAGCAGGCGCTCGACTTCGGCCTGCTCCTGTTGGTGCCGTCGGTGCGCTTTTTCGGCCTCCTGCCACATCACTCGCCGCCGCTCTTCCTGCTGCTGCCGCTGCTCTTCCTGCTGCTGCCGCTCGTCCGTCTCCGCCTTCAACTTCCGCTGGTGTTGCACCGTGGCCTGGATAACGGCATCTGCATGGCCTAATGGGGCCGCTACTTTGGCCTTCGGCTTGGACCGCCTCCGTCTAGCGTGGCCCGTGACCCCGACCGGAATATGGTCTTGGGTTGGACCCATCGCGTTGCGGAGACGCCACTCTCTCGCCTCCTCCTCTCCCTCGCCGATAATCTCCACGTCGCTATCGGAGCTGACCACGGGCTCTGGCATGGGGTCCTCATCCCTGACCTGCGTCGGGATCTGCCGCGGAGCTTGGGTAGGCCGACGGATGGTCGACCATCCTTGCCCCGGGCTGGCTCCTTCCGGTTGCTGCTGGGCAGCCATCCTCCTGCGTGCTTCCGCTCGAGTAATTCTTGAACTCATGATGACTTGTTTTCGAATGACCGCCTGTAGCCTGATCCCCCTCTGACGAAACCTCGGTTTCGAGCCGTCCTCTTTGCTCGGTCCCGTTATTTCTCCTGGGCGCTTGCTCTTACGGTACAGCTCTCTGCTGTGCCGTCTTCCCTCTTTCTTCGACATGGCAACGACTTGGTTTGGTTTTAGTTTTTCACGAGACCTCGGCCGTTATGGTTCTGGGCTCTTTAAGGTTTTCGCTTTGACTTGTATCTGTATCCTTGGTGTTGTGTTCTTGTTGGTGGACCCTTGTTGGTGTATCCTTGTGGTATCCTTGTGATTGTATCCTTGGTATGCTTGCGATTGTATCCTTGTTGCTTAGCGTATTTTGGATGACTCTCGCTTAGGCCTGATGTTCAATCCGGCTGCCTCGCAGTGTCCTTGATGTTGTCCTTGTTGGTGTATCCTTGTTGGTGTATCCTTGTGATTGTATCCTTGTGATTGTATCCTTGTTAATGTGTCCTTGCGATTAATCGGCGGTTCCCTGGCGCGTCCTCGACTGTTTCCTGGCGTTTCCTAGGACGGTCCATGGAGTTTCCTCGGCAGTTCCCTGGCTTGTCCTCGGCTGTTCCCTGGAATTTCCTCGGAGGTTCCCTGGCGTGTCCTCGGCTGTTTCCGGGGGTTTTATCGGATGGTCTATGGAGTTTCCTCGGCAGTTCCCTGGCTTGTCCTCGGCTGTTCCCTGGAATTTCCTCGGCGGTTCCCTGGCGTGTCCTCGGCAATTTACTGGCGTTTCCTCGGCTGTTTCCTGGAGTTTCCTCGGCGGTTCCCTGGCTTGTCCTCGACTGTTCCCTGGAATTTCCTCGGCGGTTCCCTGGCGTGTCCTCGGCAATTTACTGGCGTTTCCTCGGCTGTTTCCAGGGTTTTCAATGTTGTTGTTTTTCCGTTGCGTCTGCCTGATGCTGTTGCTCGCTTGTGTCTTGTGTTTGTTGCTGTTTGAGCTCGCTTACATGTATGGTCCGTTCCTTCTTTGTGTTTACGTTCCGTATTTTGCATTTCACTGGTGAGACGAAATCTACGACCTGGTAGGGCCCGTCATACCTAGGTGCCAATTTTGCGGCAAACCCTTCTGCAGCTTTTGACAGGTGGTGTTCCTTGGCCCAGACTACGTCGCCCACCGCCGGCGTCCATTGCCTCCTCCTTAGGTTGTAATACCTAGCCTGTTCCTGGGAGGCCTTCTCCAGATTCCGCCTTACGATCTCAAAGATCTCCTTTAGTTTCTGCGCGTTTTCATCCGGGGTTTCCGTGGCTCGTCCGGTGCCTAAGGTTTCTTTGTCGTATAGGGCGCTCGGTAGTCGTGTCTCCCTGCCTTGGGTAAGAAACGATGGGGTGTATCCCGTGGATTCCGATATGCTTGAGTTGACGGCCAGCATGATCTCAGGCCACTTTTCGTCCCACGTTCTCTGATCTCGTCCTGCGAACTGAGCAATCATTGTTTTGACCGTCCTATTTGCCGCTCCGTCGGGTTTTCTTGTGGCGTATAGGGAGCGGTGAATTGCTGTCTGATACCCATCTCCGCAAGAAAATTTTTGAAAATGCGACTCGCAAACTGCACTCCGTTGTCCGTTATGACCACCTTTGGGGCCCCATACCTTGCGATTATACGCTCCCTAAACGCTTTCTTAAGCGATTCGGCTGTCGCACTGCGCAGCGGCACTAGTTCCGTCCATTTAGAGAATCTGTCTATGAGCACCAGTAACATTGAATTGCCGTGCTTCGATCGTGGTAGGGGTCCAACGAAATCCGCGCATACTGTTGCCCATGGTTCCTCTGGCACTTGGGTTAGCATTTTTCCCGCCGCCTGCATTTGATTCGGCTTGAATCTCATGCAGGTTTCGCATTTCCTTACGTGGGCTCTGGCGTCTCTATGCATACCTTGCCAGTAGTATCGGGCTGCCAGACGTGCTATTGTCCTTCGGCTTCCTACATGCCCAGCTGCTGGTGAGTCGTGGTTTTCCTTCAATACTGTTTCTCGTAGGGCTCTAGGGACGCACATCTTCCATGTGACAACGTCCTCACTGCCCGCTCTATGCGGTATGCTCCTGTACAGATTCTCGCCTTCCATAACGTAGTCCGGGTACTTTTGCGGTTGGGACCTTATCTTGTCGCACATTTCTTGAAACCAACCGCACGCTGCTGAAGCTTTCGCCGCCGATGTCTCCTTTATTCCCCTAAGCGTTTCGGGCAATGGCTGCCTAGACAGAGCGTCTGCCACCACGTTTAGCTGTCCCTTCCTGTACGCTATCTCAAAGTCGTACTGCTGCAATTCCAGGGCCCATCTGGCGATCCTTCCTGAAGGGCTTTCTATGCTGTTGAGCCACTTCAGGGCCATATGGTCGGTTACTACTTTAAAGTGGTAGCCTTCTAGATACGGCTTGAGTTTTCGGATCGCCCAGACAATTGCCAAGCACTCCTTTTCCGTCGTTGAGTAGTTCTTCTCAGCGCCGTTAAGCGTCCGGCTAGAATAGGATATGACCTTTTCCCCTTTTTCCGTGTCTTGGGTTTAAATCGCTCCGATACCGTAGTCGATGGCATCCGTTTGCAGGGTGAACGTTTTGTTGAAATCTGGGCATGCTAATACCGGATCTGCCACAAGTCTAGCCTTAACTTCCTCAAACGCCATCTGGTGCTCCTGTGTCCATTCCCATTTACTGCCTTTGCGTAACAAGTCGTTCAATGGTTTGACTATTTTGGCAAAATCTGGCACAAATCGGCGGTACCACGACGCTACTCCCAGGTATTGCCGAAGTTCTTTGACGGTTGAGGGTGGTTCCAATTCGGCGATGGCCGCTACTTTCTCCGGATCTGTACCTATTCCTTCGCTAGTCACTCGGTGTCCTAGGTACAGCAGCTCTTTCTTGAAAAATTGGCACTTTTCCGGGTTAATCCTGAGGTTTGCTTCCTTCAGGCGTCGGAACACTTCTTTTAGGTTTTCTGTGTGTTCCTTCAGCGTGCGTCCGATCACTATGATGTCATCTTGGTAGGCGAATGCATGCGGTGACATTTCGGGTCCGATTACTTGGTCCAGAACTCGTTGGAACGTTGCAGAAGCCGAGTGCAGACCAAATGGCATTACCCTCCACTGGAATAGCCCTTTGCCTGGCACTGTGAAAGCCGTGTATTGCCTGCTGCTTTCTTCCAGTGGGATTTGCCAGTATCCATCCTTCAGGTCCA
This sequence comes from Drosophila lutescens, assembly GCA_037075285.1. Lineage (NCBI taxonomy): Eukaryota > Metazoa > Arthropoda > Insecta > Diptera > Drosophilidae > Drosophila > Drosophila lutescens. The sequence goes on from JBAMCF010000384.1 coordinate 52,055, forward strand.
GGCTGCTTATGTACCGCGCCTCTTTAAGCTGATCTAGGATGTAGTTTATGCGGGGCATGGGGTAGGCGTCCTTTACAGACTTCGCGTTGATCTGCCTGAAGTCTACGCATAGTCTCCACTTGCCTGTTTTCTTTCTCACCATCACAATGGGGGAGCTGTATGGGCTCTTTGAATGCTCTATGAACCCCATTTGAAGGAGCTCGTCTACCTTCGCATTAATTTCCCCTTGAACTTTTGGATTCTTGGGGTAGTATCGCTGCTTGATAGGTTTGTCGTCCTTCATCGTGATCTGGTGCTCTGCCATGTTTGATGTTCCCGTCATGGTATTGAAGTCCGCTAGCTCTTTCTCCAGGAATTCCGTTGTGTCGTTGTCCTCAGTCCTCTCTTGCATGACTGCTACTGATAGCTTTTCCTCGAGCCACCCATTGTGTCGGGTTCTGGCTGGTATTTTTATTTCGTGTCCAGCACACTTTATCTCCGTTCCGACTTGCGTGAGGAAATTCCATCCTAACACCAACGAATCCACTACCCCTGGTAGTATCAGCAGGCTCATGGTCAATCGCTTATTTCCGAATGCGATTTCTACCTCCAGCTGTGCATTGATCCCGCCGCATCTCCCGTCTGCCAACCTAACTTGTCGTCTTGTTCTTGTGATCTTTCCAAGGGCAGCCAGACTGTCCGCCAGTTCCTCGCTTATGAAGCTCGCTGTTGCCCCGGTGTCGATTGTGGCTTTACACGTGCCTCCACCAATCGTTACCGCTGCGGACAACTGCTGCTCCTCCTCGATCAGCTTGCCAGTTAGTTTGGAGAGGAAGCATTTTGCGATCCCCGCCCGCCTCTCTGCGGCTGAGATCGCTGACCATTTCCCGCTCCTTGGCAGCACTCGATACTCCTGATACCCATTTTGCCGCACACCCAGCAGAACAACAAACGCTGGTTTCGGCAGCCGCGTTCCCAGTGCCCGTGGCCGCCGCACTTTCGGCAGGCCTCCTGGGGGTCTGTGATGTGGGTGCTCTCCCGTGGTCTCTGCGTTGTGATTGGTGGCCTCCACAAGGGGTTTGTTGGCTGCCTCTGTTGGTGTTGTATCGGCGCCCGCTGGCGTTCATACGGTGGGTTGGTTGCCTGCTGTCGGTGGGCTTGTAGGGGCGGTGTCCATTGACTGTTCCCACGGGGTTCCTGGTCGCCAGTGTCCTCGCACCGTCTGCACATCGTTTGTGCCTGAGCTGCTGGTTTTGCCCTGGCGAATTTGTTTTCCTGGGCAAATGTCTCCCGTTCCTTCTCCAGTTCCTCAAACTCGTCGGCTAGGTCCATGAGTGTATCCAGGTCTGCCACTGTGTATGCTCTGAGGGCGATCTTTAGGTTCGGTGTGCAGTTCTGCCGGATGATGCTGAGGGCCTCTGTCGGCGAATAATTAAGTGGCCTCATCATTGCCTGTATGTCGATCATGTAGTCCTTAAACGTCTCCCCGTAGCCTTGCTTCCTCTGCTTGACTTTGTCCGAAAGTGTGGAGAAAAAGTCTCTCGGCAGGAAGTATGTGTTAAGGCTCTGGATGAATTCCGCCCAGGTTTGCCACTGTTTGTTGTTGGAGATGAACCACTTCAATGCCCTCCCCTTCAGTAATTCTGGCATGGCGCGGGGAATCATATCCAAATCCAGGCCGTATGTATTTGCGGACCACTCCACTTGCTCCAGAAACTCGAACGGTTTCTCAATGCCGTCGAACTTAAACGACCATTCGCGGACTTGTTTCGCGACCTTTGCATAATCTGGCTGGCTGGGTGTCGGAGCCGGGTTCCGTACCGGTGCTGCTGTTTTCTGTACGCACTCTGTCTCTTTCTTTTCCGGGCTCGGCACTCTCTTCTGTGCCTCCTTATGCATGTTGTCGATGCTCAGGCTTGCCAATAGGTCTTCCCCTTCGGCGGGAGTCAATGTGATGCTTGGGGCTGTTTTCTCGGAGTATGCTGCCTCTAGCTCGACCCAGATCCCGGCAAGTTTCGGGTCGTTCTCCGTCTCAGATGGTATTCTGATAATGCCTTCCTTTTGTCGTCTGTTCTTCCTTCCAGAGCGATGTTTAGCCTCTCTGCGACGTAGGCAAAATCCTCGGTCTTGAGGCGGTAAATCCATTTCTTCCCCATTCTGCTTTACGTTGCTTTCACTGCTGGGACAATCACGTTTTGGGCGCCAGATGTAACGAACTGATTTTGTAGGTCTGCTCGCTACGAGATTCGTGCGGCTAGCTCAGAGAAGTTATGTGTTCGTCCCACCAAATTTATATAAACGTGACCGCCCAGTAGATCAGTGAGAAAGCACAGAATTCACGGGTTCGAATTGGGTTTATTGCGGGTATGATTACAGCGGGCTTGGTGGCTCGGATGGCCTTGGTGTCGCCACTCGTGGTCCTCGGTGCCTCCTAGTGATACTCGTCTCTCCACGACGGTGCGACGCCTCGGTGATCGCCTTCCTCGTGGACTCCGTGCTCCGGTCTTGTAGCTCCCTGTAGCTCCCCGTGGACGCTCGGCGATGTTCTGCTCCGATGCGTTGACTCGGCGACCACACGTAGCGCCTCGGACTCGCAAGGAGATCAGCCGTGTGGGCTTAGGGAAGCGTCACCGTTCTCAGACTAGGGTGAACAGGAGCTGCGCTCTACAGGGCAACGCCTATAGACACACAATCGCCTGTCCCTGGCTCTGTCCCGGATGGTCCCACTAGGCTCTTGCTCGGATCGCGCTGACAGTCTAGGTAGATACCTGGAGGCTGCCTAGTGCTTCACCTTGCCTTACGCCTGGTGTAAACGAACGTTCCACCCTGGCCTCACCCGCTAGCGCGTTCGTGACGTTTCCGTGCTGCTCGATGTCCGATGCTCTGCTCCGGGGTGCGTTGGTTGTGAGGTTGGACGTAGCGTGGCTTTGGTACTTGGGGTTACGGCCAGCGCCTTGAACTGACAAACGGTCTGTTCTTTCTAGGACAGCGCCTTGAAATCACGACGGGCCTAGTCGCTCTAGGACAGCGCCTTGAAATGACCAACAGCCTGTTCTCTCTAGGACAGCGCCTTGAAATGGCAATTGGCCTGTTCACTCTGAGGGACACGCCAGACGCAATGCGAGGCTTTAGTCGGACAGGAGTAGGAACAGTTTGCCTTGACTTAGCCGTGTGATGCCCTCCGGACCTCAGCTACCTGTGTCTCAATTCGGAGATTCCTGCTGATCCAATCCCGAACGTCTCGACGTAGCGATCTTGCTCCTTGTAGGCTCCCACGGCGCTGCTTCCGACGACTTGACTTGTGTTTTCACTTGTAGATTACTTGGCACTGATTGACTGACTTATTCACTTTGATATCTTGACTGATCTTGACGGACTGATTCCTTGTGATCGACTCATCCAGTTTCCAGCGCCCGGCGGCTTTATATAGGGCCTCCGGGAACCGTTATTTCCCTTTTCCGCTCTGCCCGCTGAATCTCTCCACTCCGGGTCCAAAGTCCCTGGCTCCTGTTTGAGCCACTTGTCCTTCACGCACGGCCTTAAATTGTTCTTCTGCATGCTGCTGCCGTCCCGCTGATTCTGTTGTTGCATGTTGCACGCCTGTGTGCCGCTCCGCTGCTGCGATGTGGCACTCATCCTCCTGGTCCAAAGTTCACGGCAGAGTCCAAAGTCCGGTGCAGTTCCGTTATTTCCTTTTGCACCCACGGCACTTTGGCTCTGCCTGCGAAGTCTCCGAACTCTCACTCTACACTTCTCGGTCTCCAAACTCTCTTCTACACTTCTCGGTCTCCAAACTCTCTTCTACACTTCTCGGTCTCCAAACTCCCTTCGCCGCGCCGCTACTACGCTAATTTGCCGCGTAACTGGTAAGCGGCCGGCCATCCGTTATTCTAGCTGCTGCTATTTGTGATGAGTTATTCAACTCCTCACAATGCAACCAGCCGACGGACGTGTCTTCACACCATCTGTCATAACCCTTGGGAAACTCTAACCCGACCATTTGGTAGATGTAATTGCTTATTTTTGTTATTTTCTTGTAAACTGATAATAAACCATGTTGTCCATTTGTATCTAGACTAGACCTAAGTAAATATCTTTGTAACCCGAAATCATGTATATAAACCCGGATCCACACTCAATAAAAATCAGTACGAAAAGAACTCTTGACGTATTCACTTCTTCGCAGCCCAATTGGTTCTGTACTTATTGCGGCGACTTTTGCCACTGGTTTTGTACTTGAGGCACGCAAAAAAAACCCTTTTAGCTAAAACAGATTTCGGTAGAAATCCTACATTTGGTGACCCCCGACTTTGAACCGCAACAATTGTTCAAATTGGGACTCCATTTTGAACTCACATCATCGATCATAGTTTGATCAACTAAAAGTCAATTTGGTAAAAATTTAAACGGCAAAATTTAGGTCAAATACCATATCCATTTGATCCGACTTCACGACTTCAATTACAGTCTTCAACGGTCAACAAGGCGACCAAAAGACGGTAAATTCAACCACTTTTGGTGTGCGATCAACTTGGCGATCAAACAAGAATGACTGCAAAAACAAAACAAAATTTTGCACCCGTCATTACACAATACTGGAATGAAATAAAAGATATTCATGTCCAAATTAATACAAAATTTATGAACCCGAAGGAACTTGGATATGACGACAGCAGATACATGGCAGCAGAAGATGCAGTCTTAAAAATACAAAAAGAAATGTATGTAAAAAAGGAGATAACAAATAGTTCTCCAACAAGCGCTGTTCAAAACGCATTACATTGTCCAAAGGTAGCCATACCCAAATTTGATGGGGATTATTTAAAATGGCAATATTTTCATGACATATTTAAAAAATGATTCATGAATCAACTCTACCCACTATACAAAAAATGTGGTACTTAAAGACTAACGTTAATGGAGAGGCAGAGCGTCTAATTCACCATTTATCGTTAACTGAGGCAAATTATTCAACTGCGTGGAAATCACTTGAAGAACGCTTCAACAATAATAGAGTATTAAGTAATACTTTAATTTGAAAATTATTGGATCATTCAATAATAACAAATGATTCCAAATCAATTAAATCATTGCATGATAATGTAAAGGAATATTATGTGCTCTCAATAACATCGGCATAGAGACAGACCAATGGGATCCACTTCTACTCTGTCTTCTAACAAAAAAGCTTGATCGACAAAACCACTTGTTGTATGAGAGTCCGTTTAAAATACACGGCAAATTCAGCCTTTAAACGAATTTTTAAGTTTTCTTGAACAAAGGTTTCTCACTCTTGAAGCTATTGGATCAGAAAAAGGAAAAAAACCAAATACATGTGCATCAGTTGGAGCTGAAACACAATATAACTGTTACTTTTGTAAGAAACCAAATAACAACGTATATAAATGCAATGAATTTCTAAAAAAAAACCCCAGCAGAACGTCTTAACTGGGTTCAAAAACAAAAATTATGTGTTAAATGTCTAAGCCAAAATCACCCGTCAAAGACATGCACAAAGAGAGAATGCTTTAAATGCAACAAAAAACACAATACACATTTGGAAACAAAGCCGGACCTCTCGGATAGTATCACGGCCGCATCTGCAAGTGGAAAGCAATCCAGTTACATTCTCCTGGCGACTGCCCGCGTACTTATTCAAGGAGTAAATGGACAAAAGGCAGAATTCAGAGCTCTGCTTGACTCTGGATCCCAAATTAATGCCATTTCCGAAGGAGCAATTAAAATACTCTCACTGAAAACCACAAGTTCGATGCTGAAAATAAATGGCATTGGTGGAAAATGTCAAACGTCCAATGCAAGGATCAACGTTCAGCTAAAGTCAAAACAAGGCGATTTTAGTTCACGGCTTGAAGCAATGGTTTTGCCTCACATAGTCGCTGATCAAACAACGTATACAATCACTATTGATAATTGGAAAATACCAAAAATATAATTTTGGTTGAGGGTCAATTTGGAAAACCTGGAAAAATTGATATTCTTCTTGGAGCCGAGCATTACTTCGATATAATGCAAGCCGACTGCATGAGCTTAAAGAATGGACTCCCCAAGCTTCAGAATACCAAACTTGGATGGATTGTAGCCGGCAAAATTTCGGAGAGAGCACCGTCATCATCAGTATGTGCTGTACTCACGGAAGGAGAAAAGGTTGATGAGCAACTTGCTAAATTCTGGGAATTGGATAATTTGGAACCAGAGTCAAAATTCTATTCACCAATGGAGAAACAGTGTGAAGATCACTTCCTTCAAAACGTTCAGAAGGCTCAGGACTCTAGACTGATTGTTAAGTTACCCTTTTTGAAGCCTACTTCAGCGCTGGGGGAGAGTCGTGACATTGCCACGAGACGGTTTTTATCGTTGGAGAAACGACTACAAAAATATCACGAAATAAAAAAAGGATACATTAAGTTCATGAAGGAGTATGAAGCACTTGGGCACATGAAGGATGTACTATATGGGGTTCTTCCGAAGTCCCATTACTTTATACCATCATCATTGTGTTCTCAAACCCGACAGTCAGACAACCAAATTAAGAGTTGTATTTGACGCATCTGCAGTGACATCTTCCGGGAAATCATTAAACGATTTAATGCACAAAGGTCCTACTGTGCAAAACAGTTTAATGTCAATACTGCTTCGATTTAGAATGCATAAATATGTATTCACTGCTGACATTGAAAAAATGTACAGGCAAATTTGGATAAACCCAAATGATCAACAATATCAAATGATCGTCTGGAGAAATGATCCGTCAGAAAGGCTTAAGTTGTATGGATGAAAACCGTCACTTATGGCACAAAGTCTGCACCGTATTTAGCAACAAAATGCTTGGAATATTTAGCAAGCAAGGAAATGCAGAAATATCCTATAGGATCATCTGCTCTTAAAAACGATTTTTACGTCGACGACTGTATCAGCGGAGCTGATACAATTTCAGAGGTCCTTCAAATACAAAAGGAGCTAAATCACATTCTTTTAAGTTCCGGATTTAAACTAAGAAAATGGTGCGCAAATAGTAACCATCTTCTTCAAGGATTAAATAAGGAAGATATCATTCCTACCGTACAATTTGAAGATGCTGCCTATGAGGACTGCAGCATTAAAACTTTGGGAATCACTTGGAATCCTCTGTGGAAAAACACAAACACAAAGCACAGACAAAATAACAAGACGCGATGTTGTTTCAGAAATATTCAAAATATTCGATCCTCTCGGAGTATTTTCTCCAGTAGTCATAAAGGCCAAAATATTCATGCAAGGCTTAACAAAGGAGAAATTTGAATATAACGAAGAATTGGAAATTGGAAAAATTCCTGTATCGAAGGAGATACATACGTTCGTCGACGCTTTAGAAAATGCGTATGCTGAAGCCATATATCTTCGTGCAGTTCACAAGGATAAACGAGTGACTGTACAGTTATTAAGTGCAAAGTCGCACTTAGCCCCAGTAAATGCGATCACACTCCCGAGATTGGAATCAAAGGCAGCAGTATTAGGTGCTCAATTAACAGCGACCATAAAAGAACAATTGTCGCTGCAAGGAACTGCAACATATTTTTGGGCAGATTCCGAAATTGTGTTATCCTGGATAAACAGCCCAAAAACAATAAAGGACAAATTTGTGGCTACTAGAATCACCACGACCCAGCGACACAAATAATAAAAAGAACATTCCAAAAAACACATCTATCTTTTTATTCTCCCTACGCCGCACCACATTAAAAAAAACGCGCCAAAATCGCACACTTTCAAAACGCGCGCCCAAACGGATACGCTGGTCGCACTAATATATCGATAGTCAACTACCAAGTCTGGCCACACTAACCCCACCGATACCTCGATAACCTAAAACTATCGCTATATTGGGGACCCGATAACGAGTTATCGATAGCGGGATTCTCAACATCGACCGCTCTGGGCACACTCAACGGGGCCTATATAAGCAGAGGCAAGACCCCAGATGAGTCACTTGCGTTCCGACGATCTTCGAGGAAACACACCAGCCACAAGGAGAAATATCCGGGTAAGTGTTCTGGTAGATAGTCTTAGTAAGAGTGCGGTTTTAAATCGGCTCTACGACCTGGGTAGGATCACTGGCGTCCCGGTGTGTTTTCCTAGAAATCAGCCGCGACCCAGTCGTGATCACTGAGGCGGCCCGGTTTACGTAATTCAGGCCCACCTCAGTGAGTTCCCCCAGATGTCAGGTTTCCGGCTCCCGACCCGAAAACGGATGTAGAAACGGCAGGTCGAAACTAACGATGCTTGGCAGACCGAAACTAACGATGCCCTACATTCCCGAAACCCACTAGAAATCTAAGTAGATCGCTCCCAACGACCCAGAACACTACGAACCCCACGTACACGACGTACGCACGACGAAGCAGTTCACGTACCGGCCACTCCGCAGCGCAACCGCGATCACTCGGCCCTTCCCGCAGCGCCAACGCGACCTCACGGCCCTTCCGTTGCGTCACGTACACACAACGAAGCAGTTCACTATTCGGCCCTTCCGCAGCGCCGACGCGACTTCACGGCCCATCCACAGCGCCGAAACTCGCAACAAGCAGTAGACCTCTTGGCCACGTCACTGACAAGCAGTCAACGACTCCTGGCCCTCCCGCAGCGCCAGAACACGGAGGAAGCCCGGCCAAGCCACACCAAGCAAGCAGTTCATCACTCGCACTTCTGTAGCACGGGATCCACGACAGCAAGCAGTTCATCACTCGCACTTCTGTAACACTGGACCCACGACAGCAAGCAGTTCATCACTCGCACTTCCGTAGCATCGGATCACGACAGCAAGCAGTTCATCAGGAGGCTCTCCCATAGCGCCAAACCGACAGTAAGCAATCTATCCTTCGGCCCTTCCGTAGCACCGAATCAACAAAGCAAGCAGTCTCGACTCACTTATACGCCATCGCCCGACAAAACCCCATTTTACAATTACCACGAAATACACACCTACTTTATAGTTCTATACCTCTGTGTCATTATTGGGGAAAGGGAGGTAAATCGATCTATAGAGGAAATATAAATATCTGTCGCGAACCCTGACCGCGGCGAGCTATACCGCCTCCCAAAACAGGGTCGTTACAGAGGCGCCCGAACAGATAGACAAATAGACAGAAACCTCAAACACCACAAAGATCGTTTACCCTCTTCCTCAACACAACACAGATAAAATGGCAGACAAGCTAACTCGAAGCTGGATCTACAATTGCAATAAGGCACAACTGGAAACCTATCTGATGGAATTTGACATCGAGCCAGAAACACTGTGCGAGGACATGCGAAAACAAATTTCGGAGTTCATAAAAAACGGTGACCACAGCGAAAAAACCATCATGCGTCTCCAAGAGCTGGCACAAAAACACGCAAGGACCCCATCACCAGCACCCGACGGATCAGGGAATCAACCAAAAGGCACTAGTGGGACATTCAACACGATGCAACACATCAGCGAGAAAACCCCAAACTTGCTACAGATACCGGACATGCAAGCAACAAGCAGCAAAAAACCGATACTCGAACCCAGGAAAACTGACAAAGTGGCCACAATGGGGGTAATACGAAGTTGGGGAGAATTTTATGACGGCACGGGCGACCCGGCCGAATTCATCTGTAGAACGGAAGAACTGGTAAGGGCCTATGCGATAGAGCTCGACCACGCAGCAGGAGCTTTGGTGATTTTGCTCAGAGACTGTGCCCTGGACTGGTGGCATACCCACCCGACCCGAATGCCATCATGGAAAAGCTTTAAGAAAGAATTCCTGGAATACTACAGACCAGCGGACTACGAAGAGAAACCAATGGAAAACATAACACGCAGGCACCAGGGTACAAACGAGCCAGCAAAGGACTACACCCGGGAACTCCGGAAGATCATGAGATTTACCACTCTCACGGAAGAAAAGAAACTAGAGTGGGTCTACCGAAACAGTCGAGTAGAGTTCAAAAAGTATGCTAAACGGGGGGAATGCCGAACCCTAGCGGAATACTTACAGTTGGCAGAGGAATTCGATGTTGTTGGTGGTGGTGGCGGCGGTGGCGTTGTTTGCGGCTCCCACAGGCGGGCCTCCTCCTCCGCGGCCGCCCTGAGCAGCCGTCGCACTGCTGCCTCGGCGTCCTCCTGACGCCTCCTCTGGCTCGTCAGCCGGCCGTGCGTTATTCGGCGCGCCAGGAACATTTGCCGCCAGTCCCTGGGGCGATCCGTCGGTGGCGCCATCCCGAGCGGGATGTAGTTCTTCCCCTGCCTCGCCATCTGGAGGCGGTGGAACTTGAGCTCCACCCGCTCCCCTCGTCGCAGGTGATCCTCCTCGTCCGAGGACACGCTCGGACTCGCTGCGTTGCGTTTTGGTGGACATGTTGCTGCTGCTGCTCCCGATTTTTGAATAGGCAGATCCACTCTGCTCTACCCTCCGCGTAACTTCTGTTCTTCCGCCGCGCTCCTGTTCCGTTATTCCGCAGGGCTTGTACCGGTAACGGGACTTATGGGAAATGGTGTATTTCCACGTGAGATGGCGCGGAAATTCCAAATTCCGTCCGGAGGCGAGGATCAGCGACCAAGGAGGAAGAATCGGCAAAGCAAGGAAACAAGGAATAAGGAACAAGGAGCAGGATCAAGGACGGCGCCGGGGGGTCTATACGCGAGGGTCGAGATGACTATAGGACACGGCTGAGACTGGCATCGCTGCGATCCGACCGGTGGCCTACGGCAGGAGAAGGGCATCAGCGAGGGTTAGACGCGGTCTTCGAGATGCCTACAGGAAAAGGCTGAGATTGCACCGCTGCGTCCGGACTGATGGCCAACACAAGGGGTTACGGGGGGAGTTCTACGACGGTGGCGGGAACACCAGGTGGAGCTCAAGTTCCACCGCCTCCAGATGGCGAGGCAGGGGAAGAACTACATCCCGCTCGGGATGGCGCCACCGACGGATCGCCCCAGGGACTGGCGGCAAATGTTCCTGGCGCGCCGAATAACGCACGGCCGGCTGACGAGCCAGAGGAGGCGTCAGGAGGACGCCGAGGCAGCAGTGCGACGGCTGCTCAGGGCGGCCGCGGAGGAGGAGGCCCGCCTGTGGGAGCCGCAAACAACGCCACCGCCGCCACCACCACCAACAACACCGCTACCGCCGCCGCCACCGCCAACAACACCGCCGCCATCACCGGCAGCAACACTCCTGAGCAACAACACCACCGCCACCGCTGCAGGAGCAGCAGGAGGCGTGGCAGGTAGCAGAGGAGCGACGGGTGGTCGAGGCAGAAGGCAGGACATGGCACGAGGCGGTCGTAACGGCACAGGAGAGGAAGAGGACGGCGGGAAGCAACGAGGTGCTGGAGAAGGAGGCGTGGGAGTGGCCACCAGTGGCTCCTAAGCTCGCGAGGCAGGCCTCGTGCCCCGAGGCACGTGCCCCGCCGGAGAGGCCGGAGCTGCAGCGGCAGCATTCCGCGAGAGGCGAGCCGTGGACGCCGATCGCGGAGGAGGAGTGGCCACCGAGCGTGGCAACGGAGGCACGACGGCAGCGAGGGAGAGCGCGGCAGAAGCGGTGGGCCAAGCTGGTCGTCGATAACGGGGCCCGGTACCGCATCAAGGTATCCGCAACCGGCGACGTCAGCGTTTACCGCGCGGAATAAAAGGAGCCCAGTGAGGGCTAGAACAGAAGAGAAGAGTATGTTCTTGGACAGGGGAGGGTATACGCGCGGCAACAGATGCGCAGGCGCAGCCAGCGGCAACAGATGCGCAGGCGCAGCCAGCGCCAACAACAACCACAACAACACAAGCAGTAACTCCGACTGCGGCACAACAACAAAAAGGGGTTAACAACCTCTACGACAGCCATGACCAGGAGCGGATCAAGGGGCGCGAAAGCCAGGCGCGCGGGCCGGCAAAAACGACGCGAGGCTGCCGCAGGCGCGGGACACCGGGGCACTTGCAGCCGCAAGTCGTCTTCCGGGGCGCGCGGGGGCCAGGATCCGCACCCCGGAGCATCCAGGGGCATTCATACATACATCAACATGGAGCTGCAAGAAGAGAAAATGGTTAGCTGGCTGGAAAACAGAGGAAAACGGCACCAAAACACTTACCAATTCAAAGCAGCCACGCGGTAATGAAAAATCGGGATGGGGGCGCTGCGATAGCAGCGGTCGATTGATAGTGCGATCGATAGGGAACACGATATGGAAATACTAGATTTTTCACAACGGCCACACTATTGGTCACACTGCGACTGGAATTAAAAATGGCAACGCTAAAACATCGAAAACTGGAATTGGAGACACGGAACTGGCAACGCTGCTCACCACGATCGAGTAACGCGATTGTGAGTTGGAGCGGAGTTGCCAGACGGAGGAAATGGAAATGGTGTATTTCCACGGGAGATGGCGCGGAAATTCAAAATTCCGTCCGGAGGCGAGGATCAGCGACCAAGGAGGAAGAATCGGCAAAGAAAGGGAACAAGGAAACAAGGAATAAGGAACAAGGAGCAGGATCAAGGACGGCGCCAGGAGGGTCTATACGCGGGGGTCGAGATGCCTAGAGGACACGGCTGCGATCCGACCGGTGGCCAACGGCAGGAGAAAGGCATCAGCGAGGGTTAGACACGGTCGTCAAGATGCCTACAGGAAAAGGCTGAGATTGCACCGTTGCGTCCGGACTGATGGCCAACGCAAGGAGTAGGGAACCAAGAGCAAGGAGAGGACGAGGACTACAACGAGGAAGCTGAGAGACGTCGACGGAGTGCGCCGGGAGAAGAAAGCACCTTTTTCAATAATTTTCCGAAGAAAGGGGGAGATGTGAGGAGTCGTAAAACTCTCCTCGAGGCAGGAGAGCCCCTAGCAACAGCGATGGCAGCGAGAATGCGTCAGAATCCGAGGGCATCCAGGTCCACCGGTAAATACTGGACCTTGGACCCGGCCAAAGCGGAGAGACCGTGAAATAACGGTGCCGCGCTAGACCTTGGACCCACGCCGCCAAAGGGCAATGAGGTCGAACGGTGAATCCGTGGACTTCGGACCGGCACAAAGAGGATGCACCGTGAACTAACGGGACTTCTTGGACCTTGGACCCGATGCGTGCCGTGTGCAAAGGGAACTAACGGGACACCCTTGGACATTGGACCCTAGCGAGCCGTGTGCAAAAAGGGAAATAACGGGACCGCGCCGCAGCCTATAAAAGGGACGGCGCAGGCGCAGCTCGAGACAGACAACCAAGATACGCGAGCGAAAGTACAAGTGCAACCAACGAACCAGAGATCAAGATCAAGACACAAGTGCGAGGATTCAATCGAGTGCGTGGCCGTGAGAGTACCGTAGAAACCGAGTGCTCAACAACCAGATCAAGATACCAGAGTCAAGACGCTAAGCCAAGGCTGAGACTGCAACGGTGAGATCTGCAGGACACAGAGATTGGAGTGGAGACGAGTGCAGGACAGGAGCAGAGTCGAGAGAAGGACGAGCTACCGGCAGGGTAAGCGCGGATCAAGAGTTTGTGCCAGGCGTCGGGGTTACGGTGGACTGACGATAAGGCTGAATCCTCGGATTTGACCTGTCGGGACATTTGTTTCTCAGGCTAGAGCCAGACCGACCCCAGGGGACACGACGAAGCAGGTGATCCCAGGATCATTCTGGTCGGACCCGAAAGGAAGGTTGTGCAGACTTCTTGAGTCCTACAAGCCGGGCGGAACTGTAGAGACGCCGTTGGAGAACGACGCCGCAGGAGTCCACAAGCACCACGAAGGGAGACGAGAGCAGCGACGCCGTCGAGGAGCGCCGCCGAGAAACGCACAGAGTGAATCCTGAGCCGAGGAAGGAAGAGCCCAATTCCAGCGAAAAGAAAACTTAATAAAGTTTTCCGATTTGTCCCAATCGGATATCACTGCATTTTCTTGGGTCACGGGCAGTCACGCAATACAAATTTGGTGGGACGAACACACAATATCTCTGAGCTAGTCGCGGCGTTTACGTAGCGATCCAACAGTTGAAAACAGTTCGTTACATCTGGCGCTCAACGTGGGGCCCGATCAAGAAAGCAGATAGAGGATGGGCAAGTCGTGGCTGTATGCCCTCAAAAGGGATGACTTTCCCGCCATCGCAGCCGCCCTGGGAATCGGGCTAGAGGGTCTCGTGGAGGACATGAGAAAAGCACTGTCGGAGTTCATAGACCGCACAACCAAAGAACCGGAGACAGTTGCCATCCTCGAAGCGTTGGAAAGGGAATACGGAAAGGAGACAATAGGGATGAAAATCACAAGCGCAGAGGGCTTGGTGAGCAGCTTGGACGTCCAAAGCCTCAGGGACGCCGGCAACCAGGAGCGACGAAACTCCACTCAAAGGGAGAACAGTCGTGAAAGGCAGGAGGACGCCGATCAAAGGAAGGACAGGGCCAAGACGGAAGTACCGGATTATGCCAAGGTGGCGAAGCAGGTACGAGAGTGGACCTTCAGGTACGACGGCCACGATAAACCCCTGGAGTTCCTAGAACAAGTAGAGTGGTCAGCGGTGACGTACGGGCTCGACGCCAATCTAATCCCCAGAGCGATGCCGGAACTCCTGCAGGGAAGAGCCCTCAAGTGGTTTATCGCTAACAACAAATTCTGGGAGACCTGGGCAGACTTCTCCCGAAGCTTCAAGGAATTCTTCCTGCCCAGGGGCTTCATGGTGAAGCTAGCCGATCAGGTCAGGCAGAGGAAACAAGTCTTCAATGAGTCGTTTAAAGACTACATGGTAGACATGCAGACCTTGATGCGGCCCCTGGATATGACCCGAGAAGAGGTCCTGGAGAGAATCATAGAGAACAGCACACCGGCGCTGCGGATGTTCATTCGCCCGTACGAGTGCAAGGACCTGGACGCTCTGATGGCACTGGCAGACGACTTTGAGGAGTTGGACCAGCAAAGGAGGGAGTTCGAGGAGGCCAACACTCCACTGGCCAGGATGCACCCCGTACCCGCAAGAAGAGAGTTTCAGCACCCGGTAGCTGAAAGACGGGAATACGAACACCCGGGACCAGTACGAAGAGAGTTCGCGCACCCAGCAGCCACTCGAAACGGGCAAGGAGCAGTCTGCAGAAGGGGCAGCGAGGGAGAGCGCGGCAGAAGCGGTGGGCCAAGCTGGTCGTCGATAACGGGGCCCGGTACCGCATCAAGGTATCCGCAACCGGCGACGTCAGCGTTTCCGCGCGGAATAAAAGGAGCCCAGTGAGGGCTAGAACAGAAGAGAAGAGTATGTTCTTGGACAGGGGAGGGTATACGCGCGGCAACAGATGCGCAGGCGCAGCCAGCGGCAACAGATGCGCAGGCGCAGCCAGCGCCAACAACAACCACAACAACACAAGCAGTAACTCCGACTGCGGCACAACAACAAAAAGGGGTTAACAACCTCTACGACAGCCATGACCAGGAGCGGATCAAGGGGCGCGAAAGCCAGGCGCGCGGGCCGGCAAAAACGACGCGAGGCTGCCGCAGGCGCGGGACACCGGGGCACTTGCAGCCGCAAGTCGTCTTCCGGGGCGCGCGGGGGCCAGGATCCGCACCCCGGAGCATCCAGGGGCATTCATACATACATCAACATGGAGCTGCAAGAAGAGAAAATGGTTAGCTGGCTGGAAAACAGAGGAAAACGGCACCAAAACACTTACCAATTCAAAGCAGCCACGCGGTAATGAAAAATCGGGATGGGGGCGCTGCGATAGCAGCGGTCGATTGATAGTGCGATCGATAGGGAACACGATATGGAAATACTAGATTTTTCACAACGGCCACACTATTGGTCACACTGCGACTGGAATTAAAAATGGCAACGCTAAAACATCGAAAACTGGAATTTGAGACACGGAACTGGCAACGCTGCTCACCACGATCGAGTAACGCGATTGTGAGTTGGAGCGGAGTTGCCAGACGGAGGAAATGGAAATGGTGTATTTCCACGGGAGATGGCGCGGAAATTCAAAATTCCGTCCGGAGGCGAGGATCAGCGACCAAGGAGGAAGAATCGGCAAAGCAAGGGAACAAGGAAACAAGGAATAAGGAACAAGGAGCAGGATCAAGGACGGCGCCAGGAGGGTCTATACGCGGGGGTCGAGATGCCTAGAGGACACGGCTGCGATCCGACCGGTGGCCAACGGCAGGAGAAAGGCATCAGCGAGGGTTAGACACGGTCGTCAAGATGCCTACAGGAAAAGGCTGAGATTGCACCGTTGCGTCCGGACTGATGGCCAACGCAAGGAGTAGGGAACCAAGAGCAAGGAGAGGACGAGGACTACAACGAGGAAGCTGAGAGACGTCGACGGAGTGCGCCGGGAGAAGAAAGCACCTTTTTCAATAATTTTCCGAAGAAAGGGGGAGATGTGAGGAGTCGTAAAACTCTCCTCGAGGCAGGAGAGCCCCTAGCAACAGCGATGGCAGCGAGAATGCGTCAGAATCCGAGGGCATCCAGGTCCACCGGTAAATACTGGACCTTGGACCCGGCCAAAGCGGAGAGACCGTGAAATAACGGTGCCGCGCTGGACCTTGGACCCACGCCGCCAAAGGGCAATGAGGTCGAACGGTGAATCCGTGGACTTCGGACCGGCACAAAGAGGATGCACCGTGAACTAACGGGACTTCTTGGACCTTGGACCCGATGCGTGCCGTGTGCAAAGGGAACTAACGGGACACCCTTGGACATTGGACCCTAGCGAGCCGTGTGCAAAAAGGGAAATAACGGGACCGCGCCGCAGCCTATAAAAGGGACGGCGCAGGCGCAGCTCGAGACAGACAACCAAGATACGCGAGCGAAAGTACAAGTGCAACCAACGAACCAGAGATCAAGATCAAGACACAAGTGCGAGGATTCAATCGAGTGCGTGGCCGTGAGAGTACCGTAGAAACCGAGTGCTCAACAACCAGATCAAGATACCAGAGTCAAGACGCTAAGCCAAGGCTGAGACTGCAACGGTGAGATCTGCAGGACACAGAGATTGGAGTGGAGACGAGTGCAGGACAGGAGCAGAGTCGAGAGAAGGACGAGCTACCGGCAGGGTAAGCGCGGATCAAGAGTTTGTGCCAGGCGTCGGGGTTACGGTGGACTGACGATAAGGCTGAATCCTCGGATTTGACCTGTCGGGACATTTGTTTCTCAGGCTAGAGCCAGACCGACCCCAGGGGACACGACGAAGCAGGTGATCCCAGGATCATTCTGGTCGGACCCGAAAGGAAGGTTGTGCAGACTTCTTGAGTCCTACAAGCCGGGCGGAACTGTAGAGACGCCGTTGGAGAACGACGCCGCAGGAGTCCACAAGCACCACGAAGGGAGACGAGAGCAGCGACGCCGTCGAGGAGCGCCGCCGAGAAACGCACAGAGTGAATCCTGAGCCGAGGAAGGAAGAGCCCAATTCCAGCGAAAAGAAAACTTAATAAAGTTTTCCGATTTGTCCCAATCGGATATCACTGCATTTTCTTGGGTCACGGGCAGTCACGCAATACAAATTTGGTGGGACGAACACACAATATCTCTTAGTCGCGGCGTTTACGTAGCGATCCAACAGTTGAAAACAGTTCGTTACATCTGGCGCTCAACGTGGGGCCCGATCAAGAAAGCAGATAGAGGATGGGCAAGTCGTGGCTGTATGCCCTCAAAAGGGATGACTTTCCCGCCATCGCAGCCGCCCTGGGAATCGGGCTAGAGGGTCTCGTGGAGGACATGAGAAAAGCACTGTCGGAGTTCATAGACCGCACAACCAAAGAACCGGAGACAGTTGCCATCCTCGAAGCGTTGGAAAGGGAATACGGAAAGGAGACAATAGGGATGAAAATCACAAGCGCAGAGGGCTTGGTGAGCAGCTTGGACGTCCAAAGCCTCAGGGACGCCGGCAACCAGGAGCGACGAAACTCCACTCAAAGGGAGAACAGTCGTGAAAGGCAGGAGGACGCCGATCAAAGGAAGGACAGGGCCAAGACGGAAGTACCGGATTATGCCAAGGTGGCGAAGCAGGTACGAGAGTGGATCTTCAGGTACGACGGCCACGATAAACCCCTGGAGTTCCTAGAACAAGTAGAGTGGTCAGCGGTGACGTACGGGCTCGACGCCAATCTAATCCCCAGAGCGATGCCGGAACTCCTGCAGGGAAGAGCCCTCAAGTGGTTTATCGCTAACAACAAATTCTGGGAGACCTGGGCAGACTTCTCCCGAAGCTTCAAGGAATTCTTCCTGCCCAGGGGCTTCATGGTGAAGCTAGCCGATCAGGTCAGGCAGAGGAAACAAGTCTTCAATGAGTCGTTTAAAGACTACATGGTAGACATGCAGACCTTGATGCGGCCCCTGGATATGACCCGAGAAGAGGTCCTGGAGAGAATCATAGAGAACAGCACACCGGCGCTGCGGATGTTCATTCGCCCGTACGAGTGCAAGGACCTGGACGCTCTGATGGCACTGGCAGACGACTTTGAGGAGTTGGACCAGCAAAGGAGGGAGTTCGAGGAGGCCAACACTCCACAGGCCAGGATGCACCCCGTACCCGCAAGAAGAGAGTTTCAGCACCCGGTAGCTGAAAGACGGGAATACGAACACCCGGGACCAGTACGAAGAGAGTTCGCGCACCCAGCAGCCACTCGAAACGGGCAAGGAGCAGTCTGCAGAAGGTGCCAAGACAACACTGATGCCCCCTGGAGGCGAGGTCCACAAGGCCAAAGGACAGAGGGAAGGAGAGGACACATTACGAACCCGGCAACAGCATGCCGAAGATGCGGAAGCCAAGAGCACTGGGCAACAGAGTGCCGAAACCGCCCGGTGCTGTTCTGCTGGAACTGCGGGAAAATAGGCATAGCGACAACTAATTGCTGCCCGAGATCGGGAAATGCCCAGCGATCCCAGCCACCGAGGGGCAACTAGGGTTCGCGAGGCACTGCCCCTCAGATTTAATGGGCGAGCTGAAGGCGGAAGAAATGCAACTGTCCGCCACAGTGCTCATAGCCGGGAAGAGGCTGAAGGCCACAGTGGACACCGGCGTCACGGCTAGCTTTATAAGCGAGGAGCTGGCGGACAGGCTGCAGGCGGCAGGACAAGTCAGGCCCACGAGGAGGCAAGTACGGATGGCAGACGGACGATGCGGGAGCATCACCTCGCAGCTGGAAATAGGAATAGGACTCGGCACGAGAACTGTGGTAATACAGTTGCTGATCCTTCCTGGAATCATAGACGCCCTGGTGCTAGGATGGAATTTCCTCACCACAATAGGAGCAAAAATGGAGTGCGCTGGTCTTCGGGTCGCGATACCACCAAGAAACAGGGAACAAAACTGCACAGAGGAAAGACTGTCCGTCGCTGTCGCGGAAACGCCAAAAGAATTCACGGAAGAGGACGTAGCTGAATTCCTAAAAACAGAATTGGCAGATTTGGAGAATATACAAGGAACGTCGACCGTAGCTGTGCACAAAATCACCATGAAAGATGACCAGCCGGCCAAACAAAGGTATTATCCCAAGAATCCCAAGATGCAAGGGGAAATCAACGCCAAGGTCGACGAGCTACTCGAAAAAGGTTGCATAGAACCATCAAAAAGCCCCTACAGCTCACCAATCGTCATGGTCAGGAAGAAGACAGGGAAATGGAGGTTGTGCGTAGATTTCCGGCAAATAAACGCAAAGTCCGTAAAGGACGCGTATCCGATGCCAATGATAAATTACATCCTGGACCAACTGAGAGAAGCCAAGTACATCAGCAGCTTGGATCTAAAAGACGGGTACTGGCAGATACCCTTGGAGGCGGACAGCAGGCAGTACACAGCCTTCACCGTCCCAGGAAAAGGTCTATTCCAATGGAGAGTCATGCCATTCGGACTACACTCGGCATCGGCGACATACCAAAGGGCGTTGGACCAGGTCATAGGGCCCGAGATGATGCCGCACGCTTTTGCGTATCAAGACGACATTATCGTCATCGGACGGACCATAAAGGAACACATGCAGAACCTAAAAGAGGTGTTCAGAAGACTGCGGGCAGCAAACCTGAAAGTAAATGCTGATAAATGTAAATTCTTCAGGAAGGAGTTGCAATACTTAGGGCATCGAATCACAGACCAAGGCATTGGGACGGACCCGGAGAAGGTGTCGGCTATAGCCCAGCTGAAGATTCGTACCAGATTTTGCCACCATAGTGCAGCCCCTGAACGCACTCCTCCGGAAGAAAGCAAAATGGGAATGGACGAACGATCACCAGCAAGCGTTCGAAGCCGTCAAGGCCAGGCTAGTTGCTGACCCAATCCTGGCATGCCCCGATTTCAGCAAAACGTTTGTACTCCAAACAGACGCCAGCGATTACGGCCTCGGTGCTATTCTCACACAACATTCGGACCAGGGTGAGCGGGTGATTTCCTACTCCAGCCGATCCTTGAACGGGGCGGAAAGGAATTACTCTGCAACAGAAAAAGAGTGTTTAGCAATCGTGTGGGCCATCAGGAAATTAAAACCTTACCTGGAGGGTTACCACTTCAAAGTGATAACCGATCACATGGCCCTGAAGTGGTTGAATAGTATCGAGCGTCCATCCGGCAGAATCGCGAGATGGGCTATGGAGCTACAACAGTACGATTTTGAAATCGCATACAGGAAGGGCCAGCTTAACATAGTAGCGGACGCCCTGTCACGACAGCCGCTACCAGAAACGTGCCGAAGACTGGAAAATAAAGAAACCGATCTGCAAGAACGAGCACAATGCCCCTGGATAAAGGAAATGCAAGGAAAGGTTACGCGGAATCAACAAAAATACCCCGATTATCTGGTGGAAGCCAACCGGCTGTACCGACATATTCCACACAGGGCTGGCAACGAGGACGTAATCGCTGGCGTCTGTTTGGAGTACAAACGTTTTGCTGAAATCGGGGCATGCCAGGATTGGGTCAGCAACTAGCCTGGCCTTGACGGCTTCGAACGCTTGCTGGTGATCGTTCGTCCATTCCCATTTTGCTTTCTTCCGGAGGAGTGCGTTCAGGGGCTGCACTATGGTGGCAAAATCTGGTACGAATCGCCTATACCATGATGCCACCCCCAGATACTGGCGCAGCTCCTTGACGTTTGCCGGTGGCTTCAGCTGGGCTATAGCCGACACCTTCTCCGGGTCCGTCCCAATGCCTTGGTCTGTGATTCGATGCCCTAAGTATTGCAACTCCTTCCTGAAGAATTTACATTGTGACGACCCGACGTCACAAATAATAAAAAAGAACATTCCAAAAACACATCTATTTTTTTTATTATTCTCCCTACGCCGCACCACATTCAAAATACGCGCCAAAAGCGCATACGTTCAAACCGCGCGCCCAAACAGATACGTTGTTCACACTAACATATCGATAAACAACTACCAGGTCTGGCCACACTAACCCTTACGATACTTCGATAACCTAGTACCATCGCTATATCGAGGAACCGATAACGAGTTATCGATAGCGGTATTCTCAACATCGACCGCTCTGGGCACACTCAACGGGGCCTATATAAGCAGAGGCAAGACCCCAGATGAGTCACTTGCGTTCCGACGATCTTCGAGGAAACATCAGCAACAAGGAGAAATATCCGGGTAAGTGTTCTGGTAGATAATCTTGGTATTGGTGGTGGATCCGTAAGAGTGCGGTTTTAAATCGGCTCTGCGACCTGGTGAGGATCACTGGCGTCCCGGTGTGGTTTCCCTGAAATCAGCCCAGACCCAGTCGTGATCACTGAGGCGGCCCGGTTTACGTAATTCAGGCCCACCTCAGTGAGTTCCCCCAGACGTCACGTTTCCGGCTTCCGACCCGGAAACGAAACGGATGTAGAAACGGCAGGTCGACACTAACGATGCCCGGCAGACCGAAACTAACGATGCCCTACATTCCCGAATCCCACTAGAAATCCAAGTAGATCGTTCCCAAGACCCAGAACACTACGAACCCGACGTACACGACGTACGCACGACGAAGCAATTCACACTCGGCCCCGCAGCGCCAACACGGTAACTCGGCCACCCGCAGCGCCAACGCGATAACCCGGCCATCCGCAGCGCCAACACGGTAACTCGGCCACCCGCAGCGCCAACGCGATAACCCGGCCATCCGCAGCGCCAACACGGACACTCGGCCCATCTGCGACGTCAACACGATCACTCGGCCCACCCCGCAGCACCGACACGATCTTACACGCTTCCATAGCGTCACGGACACACCGCGAAGCAGTTCATCTCACACGCTTCTATAGCGTCACGGACACACCGCGAAGCAGTTCATCTCACACGCTTCCATAGCGTCACGGACACACCGCGAAGCAGTTCATCTTACACGCTTCCATAGCGTCACGGACACACCGCGAAGCAGTTCATCTCACACGCTTCCATAGCGTCACGGACACACCGCGAAGCAGTTCATCTCACACGCTTCATAGCGTCACGGACACACCGCGAAGCAGTTCATCTTACACGCTTCCATAGCGTCACGGACACACCGCGAAGCAGTTCATCTCACACGCTTTCATAGCGTCACGGACACACCGCGAAGCAGTTCATCACACACGTTTTCCATAGCGTCACGGACACCCCACGAAGCAGTTCATCACACACGCTTCCGTAGCATCAGATCAACGACGGCAAGCATTTCATCACCCACGCTTCCGTAGCATCGGATCAACGACGGCAAGCAGTTCATCATACACGCTTCCGCAGCATCGGATCAACGACGGCAAGCAGTTCATCACATACGCTTCCGTAACATCGGACCAACGGCGGCAAGCAGTTCCTCACACAACCAAACCGACAGCAAGCAGTCCGGTCTTCGGCCCTCCCGTATCACCGAACCACCGAAGCAAGCAGTGTCGACTCACCTACACGTCATCACCCGACAAAAACCCACTGTCCAAATCACTACGAAATACACGCCTACTTTATAATTCTATCCCTCTGTGTTATTATTGGGGAAAGGGAGGTAAATCGATCTGTAGAGGAACTATAAATATCTGTCACGAACCCTGACCACGGCGAGCTATACCGCCTCCCAAAACAGGGTCGTTACAGTGGCGCCCGAACAGATTGAAGACAAATAGACAGAAACCTCAAACACCACAAAGATCGTTTACCCTCTTCCTCAACAAATCACAGATAAAATGGCAGACAAGCTAACTAGAAGCTGGATCTCCAATTGCAATAAGACACAACTGGAAACCTATCTGATGGAATTTGACATCGAGCCAGAAACACTGTGCGAAGACATGCGGAAACAAATGTCGGAGTTCATAAAGAACGGTGACCACAGCGAAAAAACCATCATACGCCTCCTAGAACTGGCACAAAAACACGCAAGGACCCCATCACCAGCACCCGACGGATCAGGGAATCAACCGAAAGGAGCTAAGGGGACATCCAACACGGAGCAACACATCAGCGAGAAAACCCCAAACTTGCTACAAATACCAGACACGCAAGCGACAAGCAGCGGAAAGCCGATACCCGAACCCAGGAAGACGGACAAAGTGGCCACAATGGGAGTAATACGTAGCTGGGGAGAATTTTATGATGGCACGGGCGACCCGACAGAATTCATCTGTAGAACGGAGGAGCTGGCAAGGGCCTATGGGATAGAGCTCGACCAAGCAGCAGGAGCTATGGTGATTTTGCTCAGAGACTGTGCCTTGGACTGGTGGCATACCCACCCAATTCCAATGCCATCATGGAAAAGCTTCAAGACAGAATTCCTGGGATACTACAGACCAGCGGACTCCGAAGAGAAAGCAATGGAAAACATAACACGCAGGCACCAGGGTTCAAACGAGCCAGGACTACGCACGGGAACTTCGTAAAATCATGAGATTTACCACTCTCACGGAGGAAAAGAAACTAGAGTGGGTCTACCGAAACAGTCGAGTGGAGTTCAAAAAGTATGCTAAACGAGGGGAATGCCGAACCCTAGCGGAATACTTACAGTTGGCAGAGGAATTCGAGGCCCTCCAACCACAGGAACGCGCACCACAACACACACCGGAAAGCCACTGGACACAACGGCAGCAACCGGGAAGTTCCGGGAGACAAACGAGAAACCAATGGAGACTCCAGGAACCCCCACAAGCACTGAGCAGAGGAATAACTCGATCATTCAATATGAATAATAGATGTTCAAGGTGCAAAGAAGAGGGACACAGAGGACAGCAGTGCAACAATACGCCAAGAATATTCTGCTGGATATGCGGACAGGATGGAATACGAACGATCCATTGCTGTCGCCGGAACGAAACGTCGGGAAACGCCAGAGGCCCATGGGATCAGAGCGGGCTCCCATGGCAAACACCACACCCGCAACATCAATAAACTTTAACGGCCGACGACTACTTGCACAAGTAAATATAGGCAACACAAGAGTTCGCGGGGCCATAGACACAGGAGCCACAAGAAGTTTCATCGCCAGGAAACTAGCCAGCAGAATAGCCAGACATGGGACGGAAAAACAAGTAACCGAAGCCATTAGGCTAGCAGACGGAACAAACAGAACGGTCACAGAGGCACTAGAAGTTCCAATACAACTCGGAAACAAAACAAGCACAACAACGCTGCTAATCCTCGAAGAGGTAATCGGCGACCTTCTGCTGGGGATAGACTTCTTGGAACAATGCAACGCGACACTACAATGCGGAGGACTCACAGCAAAGATGAACGGGAACCAAAGAAACAAAAACAGGAAAAAAAAAAGAGTCACGGCATCGGATCACTAGCGACAGGCGATTTAACGGAAGCAGAGGTACAAGAAACCCTTGAAAAAGAGTTGGAAATGATGAGTCAAGTCAAGGGAGTCAGCCATATTGCCACGCATAGGATCTTCATGAAGCACGATCGCCCAATCAAACAAAGGTACTATCCTCGAAACCCAGCCATGCAAGAAATAATAAACAAACAAGTGGACGAGCTTCTGGCTCAGGATCTCATCGAACCCTCGCATTCCGCTTACAGCTCACCAGTAGTACTAGTAGAGAAGAAAAACAAAGAATGGAGACTTTGCATAGACTACAGGCAGCTGAACGAGCACTCAGAACGTGACGCATACCCAGTACCCCGTATGGACCACATACTCAACCAACTACGGGAGGCCAAATATATAATTACACTAGACTTAAAAAGTGGCTACTGGCAAATACCGATGGATAAAGGAAGCAAACAGTTCACCGCTTTCACCGTACCTGGGCGCGGGCTGTATCAGTGGAAGGTAATGCCCTGTGAGGAGTTGAATAACTCATCACAAATAGCAGCAGCTAGAATAACGGATGGCCGGCCGCTTACCAGTTACGCGGCGAATTAGCGTAGTAGCGGCGCGGCGAAGAGAGTTTGGAGAGTGAGAGTTTGGAGAATGAACTCTGAAAAAGAGAGTTTGGAGAGTGAGAGGTTGGAGAATAGATAATGGAGAATGAGAGTTTGGAGGATCTAACTCCGGAGAGAGAGAACTCTCCCAAAGAGAGTGGGGAGAATGAGTACGGAGAGTGAGAGAGTGGAGACTTCGCGGGCAGAGCCAAAGTGCCGTGAGTGCAAAAGAAAATAACGGAACTGCACCGGACTTTGGACTCTGCCGTGAACTTTGGACCAGGAGGGCAAGTGCCACATCTCAGCAACGGAGCGGCACACAGGCGTGCCACATGCAGCCAAGGAATCAGCGAGACGGCAGCAGCACGCAGAACAACAATTTAAGGCCGTGCGTAAAGTTCAAGTGGGTCAAATAGGGACCAGGGACTTTGGACCCGGAGTGGAGAGATTCAGCGGGCAGAGCGCAAGAGGGAAATAACGGTTTCCGGAGGCCCTATATAAAGCCGCCGGGCGCTGGCAACTGGATCAGTCGATCACGAGGAATCAATCCGTCAAGATCAGTCAAGATATCAAAGTGAATAAGTCAGTCAATCAGTGCCAAGTAATCTACAAGTGAAAACACAAGTCAAGTCGTCGGAAGCAGCGCCGTGGGAGCCTACAAGGAGCAAGATCGCTACGTCGAGACGTTCGGGATTGGATCATCAGGAATCTCCGAATTGAGACACAGGTAGCTGAGGTCCAGAGGGCATCACACGGCTAAGTCAAGGCGAACTGTTCCTACTCCTGTCCGACTAAAGCCTCGCATTACGCCTGGCGTGTCCTTCAGAGTCGAGCAGTGAAGTCCTGTGCCTTGTTTCGACACTAGTTTGACGGGTCCCGGCGTCAGCCCAGTCCGTCAAGTGAGAATCGAACAGGTCCCGGTGAGACCAGCCAGAAAGGGCAAGCCGTAGTCCAGTTATTATCTCAAGGCGCTGTCCTAGAGAGAATAGACCAGTTGTGATCTCAAGGCGCTGTCCTAGAGAGAACAGACCGTTTGTCAGTTCAAGGCGCTGTCCTAGAAAGACCCACGGTTTTACGAGCCCGGGACCGGCGTGTCTGTAACCCCAAGTACCAGAAACCACGCTACGTCCGGCATCACAACCAGCGCATCCCGGAGCAGAGCATCGGACATCGAGCTACACGGAAACGTCACGAACGAGCTAGCGGGTGAGGCCAGGGTGGAACGTTCGTTTACACCAGGCGTAAAAGCAAGGTGAAGCACTAGGCAGCTTCCAGGTGACCACCTAGACTGTCAGCGCGATCCGAGCAAAAGCCTAGTGGGACCATCCGGGACAGAGTCAGGGACAGGCGGTTGTGGGTCTATAGGCGTTGTCCTGTAGAACGCAGCACCTGTTCGCCCTAGTCTGAGAACGGTGACGCTTCCCTAAGCCCGCACGGCTGATCTCCTTGCAAGTACGAGGCGCTACGAGTAGCCATCAAGTCGACGCACCAGAGTCGAGCATCGCCGAGCATCTACAGGGAGCTACAGGGAGCTACAAGACCGGAGCACGGAGTCAACGAGGAAGGCGATTACCGAGGCGACGCAGTTCGTGCAGAGACGAACATCACCAGGAGACACCGTAGACTACCCGCTGTAATCAAGCCCGCAATAAATCCAATTCGAACCCGTGAATTCTGTGCTTTCTCACTGAACTACTGGGCGGTCACGTTTATATAAATTTGGTGGGACGAACACACAACTTCTCTGAGCTAGCCGCACGAATCTCGTAGCGAGCGGACATACAAAATCAGTTCGTTACATCTGGCGCCCAAAACGTGATTGTCCCAGCAGTGAAAGCAACGTAAAGCAGAATGGGGAAGAAATGGATTTACCGCCTCAAGACAGAGGATTTTGCCTACGTCTCAGAGAGGCTAAACATCGCTCTGGAAGGAAGAACAGACGACAAAAGGAAGGCATTGTCAGAATACTATTCTGAGACGGAGAACGACCCAAAACTTGCCGGGATCTGGGTCGAGCTAGAGGCAGCATACCCCGAGAAAACAGCCCCAAGCATCACATTGACTCCCGCCGAAGGGGAGGACCTATTGGCAAGCCTGAGCATCGACAACATGCAAAAGGAGGCACAGAAGAGAGTGCCGAGCCCGGAAAAGAAAGAGACAGAGTGCGTACAGAAAACAGCAACACCGGTACGGAGTCCGGCTCCGACACCCAGCCAGCCAGATTATGCAAAGGTTGCGAAACAAGTCCGCGAATGGTCATTCAGGTTCGACGGCGTTGAAAAACCATTCGAGTTTCTGGAGCAAGTGGAATGGTCCGCCAACACATACGGCCTGGACCTAGACATGATTCCCCGAGCGATGCCGGAGTTACTCACCGGAAAAGCTTTGAAATGGTTTATTTCCAACAATAAACAATGGAAAACCTGGGCAGAATTTATAGAAAGTTTCCACACTTATTTTCTGCCGAGAGACTTCTTTACAAAGTTGTCGGATCAAGTCAAGCGGCGGAAGCAAGGGTATTGCGAGGCTTTCAAGGATTACATGATTGACATGCAGACGTTGATGAGGCCACTCAATTATTCCCCGGAGGAGACGCTAAGCATCATCAAGGAAAACTGCACGCCGAACCTTAGAATCTCCCTAAAGGCCTATACAGTCTCGGACTTGGACACGTTGATGATCCTAGCCGATGAGTATGAGGATCTGGAGAGAGAACGAGAAACATTCGCACAGGAGAACAAATTCTCAAGAACAAAATCGGCAGCTCCGGCGCAAGCTATGTGCAGAAGGTGCGAAGACATCGGCGATCAGGAACCTCGAGGGAACAATCAGCGAACACCAACACAACAGGTCCATCAGCTGCAGCCAACCAACGCCCCGAATAACGGCCAATGGACACCACCACAGCAAGGCCAACGGTATCAGGCAACCGACGCAGCCTATGAAGGCCAATGGACACAACACTGGCAACAGAGACAACCAACCCAAACCGCATGGAGGCCACCAAACACAACCCAGAGGCCACGAGGGAGTACCCACATCGCAGAGCCCCAGGAGGCCTGTCGACAATGTGGCGGATCCGGACACTGGGAACGCGGTTGCCGAAACCAACGGTTGATATTCTGCTGGGTGTGCGGCAAAGTAGGAATCAGAAGCGTCGAGTGCTGCCAACGGACGGGAAATGGCCAGCGATCTCAGCCGCAGAGAGGCGGAAGGGGATCGCAAAATGCTACCTCTCCAAACTAACTGGCATGCTAATCGAGGAGGAGCAGCAGTTGTCCGCAGCGGTGACGATTGGTGGAGGCACGTACAAAGCCACAATCGACACCGGGGCAACAGCAAGCTTCATAAGTGAAGAACTGGCGGACAACCTTGCTGTCCTCGGAAAGATTACAAGGACAAGACGGCAAGTTAGGTTGGCAGACGGCAGATGCGGCGGAATCAACGCACAGCTCGATGTGGAAGTCGAATTCGGAAACAAGCGACTGACCATGAGCCTGCTGATACTACCAGGGGTAGTGGATTCATTGGTGTTGGGATGGAACTTTCTAACACGAGTCGGAACCGAGATAAAGTGTGCTGGACACGAAATAAAAATACCAGCCAGGAATCGACACAATGGATGGCTCGAGGAGAAACTATCAGTGGCAGTCATGCAAGAACCAAGCGAGGATAACGACACAACGAGATTCCTGGAGGTAGAGCTGGCGGACTTCAATACCATGACGGGAACATCAAACATGGCAGAGCACCAGATCACGATGAAGGACGACAAACCTATCAAGCAGCGATACTACCCAAAGAATCCAAAAGTTCAAGGGGAAATCAATGCGAAGGTAGACGAGCTCCTTCAAATGGGGTTCATAGAGCATTCAAAGAGCCCATACAGCTCCCCCATCGTGATGGTGAGAAAGAAGACAGGCAAATGGAGACTATGCGTAGACTTCAGGCAGATCAACGCGAAGTCTGTAAAGGACGCCTACCCCATGCCCCGCATAAACTACATCCTAGATCAGCTAAAAGAGGCGCGGTACATCAGCAGCTTGGACCTGAAGGATGGATACTGGCAAATCCCACTGGAGGAAAACAGCAGGCAATACACGGCTTTCACAGTGCCAGGCAAAGGGCTATTCCAGTGGAGGGTAATGCCATTTGGTCTACACTCGGCGTCCGCAACGTTCCAACGAGTTCTGGACCAAGTAATCGGACCCGAAATGTCACCGCATGCATTCGCCTACCAAGATGACATTATAGTGATTGGACGCACGCTGGAGGAACACACAGAAAACCTAAAAGAAGTGTTCCGACGCCTAAAGGATGCAAACCTCAGGATCAACCCGGAAAAGTGCCAATTTTTCAAGAAAGAGCTGCTGTATCTAGGACACCGAGTGACTAGCGAAGGAATTGGTACAGATCCGGAGAAAGTAGCGGCCATCGCCGAATTGGAACCACCCTCAACCGTCAAAGAACTTCGGCAATACCTGGGAGTAGCGTCGTGGTACCGCCGATTTGTGCCAGATTTTGCCAAAATAGTCAAACCATTGAATGACTTATTACGCAAAGGCAGTAAATGGGAATGGACACAAGACCACCAGATGGCATTTGAGGAAGTTAAGGCTAGACTTGTGGCAGATCCGGTATTAGCATGCCCGGATTTTAACAAAACGTTCACCCTGCAAACGGATGCCAGCGACTACGGAATCGGAGCGATATTAACCCAAGACACGGAAAGAGGGGAAAAGGTCATATCCTATTCAAGCCGGACGCTCAACGGCGCTGAGAAGAACTACTCAACGACGGAAAAAGAGTGCTTGGCAATTGTCTGGGCGATCCGAAAACTCAAGCCGTATCTGGAAGGTTACCACTTTAAAGTAGTAACCGACCATATGGCCCTGAAGTGGCTCAACAGCATAGAAAGCCCTTCAGGAAGGATCGCCAGATGGGCCCTGGAATTGCAGCAGTACGACTTTGAGATAGCGTACAGGAAGGGACAACTGAACGTGGTAGCGGACGCTCTGTCAAGGCAGCCATTGCCGGAAACGATTCGAGGCATGAAGGAGACATCGGCGGAGGAAGCTTCAGCAACGTGCAGCTGGTTCCAAGATATGTGCGATAA
>JBAMCF010000385.1:0-12795 GCA_037075285.1 Drosophila lutescens
GCTTGATTATATTTTAAAATATTTCAATATAGTTTAATATATTTGAATATACTATGATTTGTAAGCAAAAACAAAGCGAAGTATGCTTAAATTGAATATATTTAAAGGATATTTAAATTAAAGATATTAATATTTATTTTTCATCCATGGCGGTTTTTGTTTACTTTAAAAATGGAAATAATCGATTTAGCGTCGCTTGTAAACGGTTGTGTTAACAATTGTGCTCTGAGTTTTTGTTTTTGGTAGGTAGGTAGAAGTGGTGAGGTCCTCTCTGAGGACCTCCAAGTAGAGCTGAGCTCCGTTTTGATCCACACCCTCGTAAATTGTTGTGTCCGCGTTCTCTTCAGTACCAGCCTGCGTCATTTAGAAAACCTAGGATTGCAGTTATCCTCTGCTTTCCTATTTCTCCCAATGATTCCAGCTGATACGCCCCGAAGTATCTCGCCCTGATGTGGTTTAGGTGTCTCCTGTGTGTCTGTTTCTTTGCAGCTTCTGCAATTAGCGTTGTACGGAAGCCCCATCTTCATGGCTTGCGTGCCGATGGCCCAATGGCCTGTGATGAGTGCCGTGATCCTACTAATATCCCTTTTACTTTTGGTTATTAGCTCTCGAGTTCTCTTGCTATTGACGGTTGGCCAGCAGAGCTTTGATCTCCTGAGACCCTGCTTTTCCGACCAACTTTTACTGGCTTGTGTTTTGTAGTGTTCGTGAATCCTTGCTTGGACTGTATTTAGGGATTCAGGTAGACTAGTTGTATAGGAGTCGTCTGCCGACCCCATTCGTGCAAGTTCATCCGCCTTTTCGTTTCCTGGTATATCATTGTGCCCTGGCACCCATGTTATCTGGTTGTTTGTTGCTAGTATGTTAAGAGCCGTCTTACAATCGGCTACTAGTGTCGAGTAGGTTCTTGCTATATCCTTACCTTGGTATTCCTGAGTCATTGCTGAATCGAAAGCTTAGCTGCTTCTAAAATAGCAAGTACCTCAGCCTGAAAAACTGTCTACTCCTCCGCTATTGAGCTCTCTCAACATGAACGACATATGTTAATAAGCCGGAGCAGTGCCGATAGAACCCCGCCCTGAGGTGTGCCTCTCTTCACAAAGCGTGTGAGATAATGCCACTCAGTTCGGCTGTTATCGTCCTGCTCGTGAGCGTAACTCGTCAGCCGATCTCAAGCTCAGTTGATCACGTCCATCCTTCTATATCTAAGAAGGTGGCCATCGTATATTGGTTAAAATGTAGCGATTTTTCTATGTGGCAGACTACTTCGTGTAGTGCCGTTTCTGTCGATCTGACCTTTCGGTACGCATGCTGAGCGTCCGATAGATGCTGCTTTCGGTGTTTTCCCGGATATGAATATCGATCATTCGTTCCAGCATTTTCATTAGGAAGGAGGTAAGGCTGATCGGCCTGTAATCCTTTGCTAGGATATGACCTCTTCTTCCTGGTTTTGGTATAAATACAACTTTGGCTTCTTTCCATACAAGCGGAATGTGTGTTAGTCTGATGCAAGCCATGTAAATGGCTTGCAGTCACCTACTGATGCTGACCTGTGGTGCTTGAAGCATTGCCAGGAAAATGCCGACTGGCCCCGGACTCTTATATTTATCGAAAGAGTTTATCGCCCATTTGATTCTTTCAATGGTTATGATATCCTTTGTGTGTGTTGGTTAATCAGCCCTCTGACCTTCAGTAGGTGCTGGCTTTTCTCGAAGGTTGCCTGGAAAGTGTGTATCCACCAGTGTCTCTATGAATTCTTTCACTGTTGTAGTCGCTGATCCGTCTTGTTTGTGTAATAGAGTTGGGCTGTTATACCCTTTGGCAAGGACCTTGCTTAGTCTAGCCGAGTCTTTTATACCTTCGAGCGATTCGCAGTAAGTCCTCCAAGAGTCTTTCTTGGCTGCGTATATCGCTTTTTGTATGCTTTTTGTGCTTCTTTGTATGGCTTCCATTCCTTGGTAGCATAGCTGGAGTTATAGGCTTTTCTTTCCCTTTTTCTCAGAGTACATAGCTCTTTGGTCCACCATAAAGGGTGTTGTTTTTTAGAGCATGAAACCTTGCATATTTCCTTATATGCATTGTTTAGAATGTTTGTTAAGTCCTCTACAAACAAAAAATTTGCTTGAAATTGACCAACAAAGATAGTTACGTAATTATTAAAATAGTTACGTGTATTTTGTTTTTGCTTTCGGTGTGTGTCTTTGCTAATTGTGTGTATTTTGTTGTTGCGGAATAACTATTTACTTAGTAGAATTGACAATTTTGCTGGTGCCAGTTTGACAATTATTACAGTTGATTTTACCAAGTTTTTTTTGTGTGTACTTCCTTGTCCAGGGTCGTCGTAGAGGTTTGTACTCGTATTCTTCTGTTACTAACTTTCGAGTAGACAATCTTTCCGAATTTGTCCCAGTTCCGGTTTGCTAATCGGAATCGAAATTTCGAAGAAAATGTACCTGTGATCTGAAAAGGAATTTTGTTTCTGCACTATCCACTTGTCAACCTTATATTTAGTAAATTTTGTCTGTAAAGTGAGGGTTTAACACCTCTTACCATCCCTGAAATTCCATAGTGCTTGGGAATATAAAGGTGGGTGTGTTACCTCTATTACATATGGTGATGTTGCGGCAAATAATATTATCAAAAAGAGACTCACCCCTTTCGTTAGTTTCCGAGCTTCCCCATTTTGCCTCGCGCTAGCGTCGTCGTTGTTGTGTTAGACCCAAGATTTGTTATAGCCCAGTCCTCTGTGTGCACTTCTGGGTTCTGAGCCCTCAGCAGCGACAGCCCCTTTACTAGGTCAGTCTCCTCCTTTGGCAGCCAAATGCGAGCCCGCGGCCTCCTTGGAATCTCCCTGGCGTGGACGAGCCTAATACTAAGGCCGTCCTATGCATTTCCAATCTTGGCTATGCATTCCGCCAGGAAAGACCTTGAGAACGAGTCATCGCACTTGATCACCCGGTGCCCCCTGACCACGAGTCCGACGAGTCCGACGAGTCCACGAGTCGAAGGAGGGGATCGGACCATTTGGCACGGCTGACAGCCTTTCAGCTATCATGTCGGCCACCTTGTCCTCGATCTCCTCCCACTTCTCCGAAAGCAGGCGTCCGTCGTCGTGCAGGTCGTCCACCAGTGCCATCGCGAGGCTGTCTCTGGCTACGTCTCTGAACTTATTGGCCTTCTTCACAAAGGAGGTCGGTCTTGGCCTCCCCTGAGCGTCCTTTGCCCGTTTGGGTGCGCACTCGCTTGCCTCGTGCGGGCGGTCCCTTTTCGTGTTGGCTTGAGTGGCCTCCGGGCGCGTCCTCATGTATTCCTCGAAGTCTGCGATCTCCGCAAGGCATCGAGTCTTGTCCTCCGCATCGCGCTGGTCAGTCTGTCCCTCTGCCTCATTCTTGGCAATCTTGCCGAGAATGAAACGAGCCCGACTGACCTTGGCCTTGCGCTGCTGATTCGTAGCAGTGGCTGCCTTGCTGGTACCCGGCTGGGTTCCGCTGTTGTGTGGGTTGATGTTCTTGGTGTCTAGTGGGGTGCTGGTCTTAGCAGCCCCTTCCGTTCCCATCGGAGCCGGAGCACCCTGGCTGGGTGTTCGCGGTCCTTCCTCGATGGTAGCGGAAACGTTTTGGGGCTTAACCTCCCCGTGAGGTCCGAAGCTACGGTATGGGTTTCATTTTCAATACATAATCGCCCGCGTTGCTCGACCAGGCAAGCGCGGCGGGCCTGAGGGTTGTTGGGGCCCTATGAAAAAGTCGACCGTGACTCCGCCCCAAAGCCACGGCAAGGCCACTTTCGACCAAGGGCTGCCCGGCCCTGGGAAGGCTCCGTTAAAACACAGCTGGATTTACCCCTCAGCTGCGAACCTGAAAGTCAGTGGGCACGGGTCGCTTGACACGCCTGACTTGAGGGTAGGCACTTTAAAGACCTACCCAGGTCCGCCCGACTACGAGTCGTCAGCATCCATAGTCATAGCTAGACTATGGACCTGCTTCCAGTCGGCCTCACGGGGAGAGTATAGTCGCACTACCATCGGTGCACATAGTTACGGCAGGGGACGAGTCCCCCGTTGGTCCCCCTGTGTACCCGACGGCTACCGGCCGTACGTGGTTATAGTTTATTTTAACTTTTCCATTAGATTTGTTTAATATCTTCGCTTTGTTAGTGTAATTTGCACTCTCCTAATTTGCTGAAACTGTTGTATTCTCCCTCTTTCTCTCTTCTCTCTCCCCCGCTCTCTATTACAACTGTAATCTCACTTTCTTTGAGCCTCTCTAAATTTCTAATAGACTTTTGGGTGTTATTCTCATAGTACCTCTCTCTTGCTTGCTTTTAAATTGTAATTGTTCGTGCGTTATAGTTGTTGGTGCCCCACAAGCCACGCTCAGTCGATAGAAGCTTTTTCTCTCGCGCTCTCTGGCTTTTTATTTAATTTCGTGATCCGCGCTCTTATACTTTTTGTGCTTTGTGTCTTTGCGATTTTGGAATTTGATCCCAGTGCCAAATTTACTTGATGTATTTTTATACCCGTTACTCGTAGAGTAAAAGGGTATATTGTATTCGTGCAAAAGTATGTAACAGGTAGAAGGAAGCGTTTCCGACCCTATAAAGTATATATATTCTTGATCAGGATCACTAGCCGAGTCGATCTACCATGTCCGTCTGTCTGTCCGTCTGTCTGTCTGTTCTGAGATCTCGGAAACTACAAAAGCTAGAAGGTTGAATTTCCCACACATATTCTTGGGCTTCCTACGCAGCGCAAGTTTATTTCAAAAAGGTGCCAAGCCCCCTCTAACGCCCACAATCGCCCACTAACGATTTTAAAATGTGTCTAGCGCCCACACCTTTAAAGATTTCCGAGAAGTATAAATGCAATTTTGTTGTGTATATTTATACCTATCGAAACGTAGAAGACATTTTTCAAATCGGACCATTCAATAAAAAGTTATTCGCAATCAAAAAAATGGTTATATATCCATCTCCCTCGCACTCCCTTTAGCTGAGTGACGGCTTTTAGATAGTCGGGACACCAACCCGACTATAGCGTTCTCTCTGTTCATATTTTATTTTATTTTCTTTAATTTTCTTATAATGGCCTTTATGTGTTCAATGACAAATTGTATTCTTTCTTCTTCACCTAATGAAGATTTTATTTTCTGCTGGTTCTGCAAAACGATGATGCATGTTAAATGTGCAGGATTTAATGGCTTTCTTGAGCAGCGTGCCGGTCTAGTGGGCATGTGAGTCCTGCAGGAAATTGGTAAGTGAGATGACCAGCTTTATGAGACAGACTCGAGCCGGCCATTTGAATCTTTCGGGAGCTATTAAAAAGCTCAATGAAGGGTTTGATTCCGTTTGTGCCCAATTTAGTAACAAACAATTACTAACCGAGTCGCCCAAACGCAAAAAAGCCAGCTCAACGGCAGTAAATAAAGTTGTGGCATCCACCCCAAATCCGAACCTGGTAACTGCAGCAATTTCTGGACGCCGCTGGTGGAGTCCCTGTTTCCGGAAGTAATGTTGGGAAAAAATCTTCATAGCCGGCGGAGTTATCAAACGGCCATAGGATATTGTCTTTTAAAATATTTGCTCCGCCTGATGTGTTTAATGTGCTACTTTCTGAAAGCTTTTGGCTTAATGATGATTTGGTAATAAAAGAATTTGTTCCTAATAAACCGAGAACAAATAACAGGCCTCCCAATGTGCCTAATAAACGGCTTTCCACTGTGCCAAATAATAGGCCTTCCACTGTGCCAAAAAACTAATAGGTTTATTTTTGGCTTATCAAAATGTTAGAGGACTAAATATGAAGCTACCAAAGCTTTATGCTGACTCCTCCGCATTTACTGAAGATATTTTGGCTTTTACGGAAACTTGGCTGAAACCAGAGATATCTGACTCTGAAGTTCTGTCAAATAACTTTAACACCTACAGGACCGATCGCTCCCCGCGTAGGGGGGTGGTGTACTGATTGCCGTTACCTCTAGTTTAACATCGGAGAGACTTAACTTTCATTTCCCTAACGAAATTGAATTTGTTAGTGTCAAAGTTTCCCTGCAATCCTTATATATTTTTGTAACCTGCTCTTATATTCCTCCTGGCTCTGACTTAATAATTTATGAGCACTATCTATCTGCTATAAAATCTGTTCTATCCTTTCTTTCCAACAGAGACCTTTTGATTGTTTTGGGTGACTTTAATCTCCCTAATATCTCTTGGTCTCTTCCCACTGACTCACTTGTCGCTACACCTTTATCCGCCCATTATTTTGTGGATGGCCTTTTAGAATTATCGTTACAGCAAGTAAGCTTTATACGAAATTCATTAAATAGACAATTAGATCTAGTATTTGTTTTAGATCCGCATGAAGTCACGGTATCTAGAATTGACGCACTTGTTGTACCTGAAGACCGATATCATCCAACATTGGAATTGACAATTTGCCTTTAGTTCCTCAAACTAAAATGAGATGCTTTCGTAAATGTGACTATAATAAACTAAACTACATGATTTCGCAATATGATTGGACTGATTTGTACAATTGAATGGATTTTGAAAGTGCAATAACGTTTTATAGCGTTTTACATTTTTTTGACGAATGCGTTCCTGACAGGCTTCCTCCAAAGCTAAACAGGCTGTTTAACAAAAAACTTAAAAATCTTAAATCCAACACTTATAAAAAGTATAAAAAATCGGGTAAGCCCTCTGATTTTTCGAAATATGTGGTGGCTCGTTCAGATTTTAATGTTCTCAACAGTCATTGCTATTCTATGTATTTAAATCGATGTAAAATTTTCTAATTTTCAAATGATCCGAAGCAGTTTTATAACTTTGTTCATGCCAAGCGTAAGTCTTCGGCATTGCCTTCATCGGTTCGTTTAAACTCAAAAGAGGCATCGTCGGATTCTGAAATTGAGGATTTATTTGCCGAGTTTTTCCAATTCTATCTACCTGCTTAACCCTATCTATCAATCTATCTATCTAAATTCTATCTATTGTATTTTTACCCCTGTAATTACCGAAAGTTCTCTCTTAAAGGATTTAGCAACAACAACGCCAACGTATTCTCCCGGTCCTGATGGACTCCCTGGGTGTGTGCTTAAGTTTTGTGCTTCAACCATTTGTAAACCGATTCTTAAACCTTTTCATTTGTCTATTTCATCATCAGTTTTTCCAACTATCTGGAAGGACTCTTTCATTATTCCACTCCACATAAAGGGTGCGAAGGCGGATTCCCAGAATTATAGAGGTATTTTTAAATTGTCGGCAATTCCTAAAGCATTTGAACGTATTATTACTTCTCATTTGCAACATTTATGTTCCTCACTAATATCACCGTGTCAGCATGGTTTTGTTAAGCGAAGATCGACCACCACCAACCTTCTTGAATTGTCATCTATTGTAATAAATGGATTTAAGAATAAAATGCAGACTGATGTTATATATACAGATTTTAGTAAGGCGTTTGACTCTGTTAACCACTCTCTCCTTTTATTCAAATTAGATCAGCTTGGGTTTCCATGTAATCTATTAACTTGGATTTCAAGTTTCTTGAATGGTAGGACTCAGAGGGTTATATTTAAGAGCGCAGTTTCTAAAATGATCCGCGTGACATCTGGAGTTCCTCAAGGTAGTCATTTAGGCCCTTTGCTGTTTACTTTGTTTATTAACGATATTCCCTCTATCGTAGCACATTCTCATGTACTAATGTACGCTGATGATGTTAAGCTTTGTTTATCATTTCAAGATATAGGGTCAGGTTTCAACTTACAGTCAGATATTGATTGTTTTCAGGGATGGTGTGAGTAGCACCTTTTAAATTTGAACTGCCTTAAATGCAACGTTATGACTTTTTATAGGGGTACTCCTAAGTTTATTAGTTATTCTCTTCAAAATACACTACTCGACCAAATATATTAAATTAACGATTTAGGTGTTCTTCTCGACCCAAAACTTAAATTTGACTGCCACATAAAGGCCACTGTCAATAAAGTTATGAGTGTTCTTGGGATAATAAAGCGTTTGTCAAAAGAATTTGATGACCCTTATACAACCAGATTAAAATTTACCTCCCTTGTCCGTCCTATTTTAAAATATCGATCTTCAGTTTGGAGTCCACAATATCAAGTGCACATCGACCGTATTGAGTCAGTACACAAAAAATTCTTCTTTTTGCCCTTCGTAGTTTGAACTGGGATCAAAACGTAAGGCTACCTTCCTACCAGAGTAGATTACTATTGCTTAATTTACCTACACTTAAAAACCGTAAAATAATGCTTGGTACTATATTTATGCAAAATCTTATAAGAGGTGATATTGATTCTGTGGAACTGGTAAACCGTTTATAAAGCGTTTGTCAAAAGAATTTGATGACCCTTATACAACCAGATTATAATTTACCTCCCTTGTCCGTCCTATTTTAAAATAATGTTCTTCAGTTTGGACTCCACAATATCAAGTGCTCATCGACCGTATTGAGTCAGTACACAAAAAATTCTTCTTTTTGCCCTTCGTAGTTTGAACTGGGATCAAAACGTAAGGCTACCTTCCTACCAGAGTAGATTACTATTGCTTAATTTACCTACACTTAAAAAACGTAAAATAATGCTTGGTACTATATTTATGCAAAATCTTATAAGAGGTGATATTGATTCTGTGGAACTGGTAAATCGTTTAACTTTTAATGTTCCCGTTATATTAACACGAAATTATTACCGTCTTAAATTGGCTCGATGTACATCAAATTTTTCTCTCCATAAGCCCTTTCGCGTTCTATGTAAAAATTATAACAATCTTTATCATTTCATTTGCACTTCAACGTCTATCCCTGTATTAAAAACTAAAATTTTATCTCATTTGCTTCAATCTTAGTTGTAGCCTTTATAATCTTTATGTGTCCCGTCTCTATTTCTTTCATGTGTTTTCCTCGCGAACCGGCATTTTTGCCCTAATTGATAAAGGGTCCCGCGCGTAACAAGCACGTGCTTGGTATCGTTGGGCCACTTGTTTGTACTGCTCGTAGTGCATCAACGTCCATCATATATGTTAAATTTAATTATACCCGTTACTCGTAGAGTCAAAGGGTATCACTATGGACGGCAGTCCATGTAGTGACGAAGCGCACCAGGAGAGTGTGCGAAGGCGACTACTATATATACACGAAGAAATGAAAATCTGCTGTGATAGTCCGATCGTAATGAGTAATACACCAATCAAAAGGTATTGCAAAAACTTAAAGGATTGCATACCAAGACTTTAAGAAAATCAATTGGCTTGGGAGAGAGAGAGGTGAAAGTGAAAAAGTGTAAATTTCGAAATTTGGAGCTGTTGGGGCCGGTGGGGATAAATGCCCCCTCGCAATGTTTTGTAAAATTTACTTTTTCGGCACGCTACAATAGAAAATGTTCGTGTGGGTAAAATCTTATAAATTTGTCTGAAGCGGGCCGAATGAGTAAATTTTAGAAAGTGTTTTTATATTTTCGAATGTAAAATTATTTTTCGTCACAAAATATGATATCAGATCTTTTGTATGTTGAAGGTGCGGTCGTCACTATTTTTTTTACCTCGTTAAGAGGTGTTTTTGTTTGATATTGTATTCGTGCAAAAGTATGTAACAGCTAGAAGGAAGCGTTTCCGACCCTATAAAGTATATATATTCTTGATCAGGGTCAATAGCCGAGTCGATATAGCCATGTCCGTCTGTCCGTCTGTCCGTCTGTCTGTCCGTATGAACGCTGAGATCTCGGAAACTATTAAAGCTAGAGGATTGGTATTTGGCATGAAGATTCCTGGAGTTCCTACGCAGCGCAAGTTTATTTAAAGAAGGTGCCACGTCCCCTCTAACGCCCACAATCGCTTATATACGATTTTAAAAATTTAAATATTTCGGAAAAGTAAAAATGCAGTTTTATTGTGTTTATCAATACCTATCGAAATGTAGAAGATATTTTTCAAATCGGACCATTCGTTAAAAAGTTATGCGTGATCAAAGTTTCTATCTCCATCTCCCTCGCACTTCCTTTACCTGAGTCCCGACTATCTAATAATCGTAACTCAGCTGAAGGGAGTGCGAGGGAGATAGATATATAAACATAACTTTTTAATGAATTGTCCGATTTGAAAAATGTCTTCTACATTTCGATAGGTATTAATAAACACTATAAAATTGCGTTTATATATTTTTAAAATCTTAAAAGATGTGGCCTTCAGACACATTTGAAAATCATTTATGGCGATTGTGGGCGTTAGGGGGCGTGGCACCTCGATGAAACAAACTTGCGCTGCGTAGGAAGCCCAAGAATATGTGCAAAAGTATGTAACAGCTAGAAGGAAGCGTTTCCGACCCCATAAAGTATATATATTCTTGATCAGGATCACTAGCCGAGTCGATCTAGCCATGTCAGTCTATCCGTCTGTCTGTCCGTATGAACGCTGAGATCTCGGAAACTATAAAAGCTAGAAGGTTGAGATTTCACACACATATTCTTGGGCTTCCTACGCAGCGCAAGTTTGTTTCATCGAGGTGCCACGCCCCCTAACGCCCACAATCGCCATAAATGATTTTCAAATGTGTCTGAAGGCCACATCTTTTAAGATTTTAAAAATATATAAACGCAATTTTATAGTGTTTATTAATACCTATCGAAATGTAGAAGACATTTTTCAAATCGGACAATTCATTAAAAAGTTATGTTTATATATCTATCTCCCCGCACTCCCTTCAGCTGAGTTACGATTATTAGATAGTCGGGACTCAGGTAAAGGGAAGTGCGAGGGAGATGGAGATAGAAACTTTGATCACGCATAACTTTTAACGAATGGTCCGATTTGAAAAATATCTTCTACATTTCGATAGGTATTGATAAACACAATAAAACTGCATTTTTACTTTTCCGAAATATTTAAATTTTTAAAATCGTATATAAGCGATTGTGGGCGTTAGAGGGGGCGTGGCACCTTCTTTAAATAAACTTGCGCTGCGTAGGAACTCCAGGAATCTTCATGCCAAATACCAATCCTCTAGCTTTAATAGTTTCCGAGATCTCAGCGTTCATACGGACAGACAGACGGACAGACGGACAGACGGACATGGCTATATCGACTCGGCTAGTGATCCTGATCAAGAATATATATACTTTATAGGGTCGGAAACGCTTCCTTCTAGCTGTTACATACTTTTGCACGAATACAATATCAAACAAAAACACCTCTTAACGAGGTAAAAAAAATAGTGACGACCGCACCTTCAACATACAAAAGATCTGATATCATATTTTGTGACGAAAAATAATTTTACATTCGAAAATATAAAAACACTTTCTAAAATTTGACTCATTCGGCCCGCTTCAGACAAATTTATAAGATTTTACCCACACGAACATTTTCTATTGTAGCGTGCCGAAAAAGTAAATTTTACAAAACATTGCGAGGGGGCATTTATCCCCACCGGCCCCAACAG
The DNA here is from genome assembly GCA_037075285.1 of Drosophila lutescens. Taxonomy (NCBI): domain Eukaryota; kingdom Metazoa; phylum Arthropoda; class Insecta; order Diptera; family Drosophilidae; genus Drosophila; species Drosophila lutescens. Next base: position 11,447 of record JBAMCF010000385.1, read on the forward strand.
CTCCAAATTTCGAAATTTACACTTTTTCACTTTCACCTCTCTCTCTCCCAAGCCAATTGATTTTCTTAAAGTCTTGGTATGCAATCCTTTAAGTTTTTGCAATACCTTTTGATTGGTGTATTACTCATTACGATCGGACTATCACAGCAGATTTTCATTTCTTCGTGTATATATAGTAGTCGCCTTCGCACACTCTCCTGGTGCGCTTCGTCACTACATGGACTGCCGTCCATAGTGATACCCTTTGACTCTACGAGTAACGGGTATAATTAAATTTAACATATATGATGGACGTTGATGCACTACGAGCAGTACAAACAAGTGGCCCAACGATACCAAGCACGTGCTTGTTACGCGCGGGACCCTTTATCAATTAGGGCAAAAATGCCGGTTCGCCGAGGAAAACACATGAAAGAAATAGAGACGGGACACATAAAGATTATAAAGGCTACAACTAAGATTGAACAAATGAGATAAAATTTTAGTTTTTAATACAGGGATAGACGTTGAAGTGCAAATGAAATGATAAAGATTGTTATAATTTTTACATAGAACGCGAAAGGGCTTATGGAGAGAAAAATTTGATGTACATCGAGCCAATTTAAGACGGTAATAATTTCGTGTTAATATAACGGGAACATTAAAAGTTAAACGATTTACCAGTTCCACAGAATCAATATCACCTCTTATAAGATTTTGCATAAATAGAGTATAAGCATTATTTTACGTTTTTTAAGTGTAGGTAAATTAAGCAATAGTAATCTACTCTGGTAGGAAGGTAGCTTACGTTTTGATCCCAGTTCAAACTACGAAGGGCAAAAAGAAGAATTTTTGTGTACTGACTCAATACGGTCGATGAGCACTTGATATTGTGGAGTCCAAACTGAAGAACATTATTTTAAAATAGGACGGACAAGGAGGTAAATTATAATCTGGTTGTATAAGGGTCATCAAATTCTTTTGACAAACGCTTTATAAACGGTTTACCAGTTCCACAGAATCAATATCACCTCTATAAGATTTTGCATAAATATAGTACCAAGCATTATTTTACGGTTTTTAAGTGTAGGTAAATTAAGCAATAGTAATCTACTCTGGTAGGAAGGTAGCCTTACGTTTTGATCCCAGTTCAAACTACGAAGGGCAAAAAAGAAGAATTTTTTGTGTACTGACTCAATACGGTCGATGTGCACTTGATATTGTGGACTCCAAACTGAAGATCGATATTTTAAAATAGGACGGACAAGGGAGGTAAATTTAATCTGGTTGTATAAGGGTCATCAAATTCTTTGACAAACGCTTTATTATCCCAAGAACACTCATAACTTTATTGACAGTGGCCTTTATGT
>JBAMCF010000386.1:0-78506 GCA_037075285.1 Drosophila lutescens
TCATACTGGCAATGTGAAGAAAATTGTGGTGAAAAGTAGACGCGCTAAAAAAGCACAAAATTGAAACGCTAAATAAATAATTGAAAACGAAAACTTTTGTGTATTAACTGAACATCTTTCAATTTTGTCTTGTAAATTGTGAAGCGTTCTCAATTTTTTGGTGCGATCTGCAATTTGTGTAAACTGGAAGTTCGAAGTATAGCTGTCACGGACCCGACGCCGATATTGTCTGTAGGCATACTTTGAACAAAGTTAAAATAGACGCCGATCAATATTATTGTATGTGTTGGTAGAAGTATAGCTGTCACGGACCCGACGCCGTTATTGTCTGTAGGCATACTTTGAACCAAGTTTGGAATAGACGCCGATCAACATATGTATGTGTTGGTAGAACAATTGCTGTCACAGACCCGACGCCATTATTGTCTGTAGGCAATTTGTTCATTGTGAAATTCAACAGAAATCTGCGCAAGTGTGCGAAATAGAACGCCAAGTTTGTGTATGTACAAGTACATACGTGTAGACACAGAACCCGTTGCGCATTAGTGTTGGTGCACCACATTTACCGTACTCAATCACAACTTTGCAAGTCCGTTCGAAAATTGTCTCAGGAAGCGGAGAGCGTATTTTGGTGACTAAAGACGGCTATGAACAGGGGCATAGCTAGCCGCCAGGGCAAATAAAACACCCCCAACGTGTCGCTAAAAGGTCGTAATCCGCTAAATGAGAAAATACAATTTAAGAAGCCAAAAGATGAGTTCCTCCGATAAGCAAGATTCTGCTGAATCTGATCAGGAAAATTTGGACCAGACTATACTCGAAAGTACACATCAAGATGTAGGAGAGGATGTAAATAACAAAATTGTACATCAGAGTATGTATGATATCGCACAACAGAAGAGAGGTAAGAGCGACAACTCAGAAATTGTGGCCATGTTAGCAGCGCTCCGAACAGACATGCTAAGTATTAAACATGATATTAAAAATGCACATTTAGGAATACAAAGTAATCAACGTGAAATTAAATCTCTATCTGATCGACAATTGAGGCAGTTTGAATATGTACGCGATGAGAAATGCGATGAAAGTAAACACAGAACGGGTGAAGAAAACAATGCTGACACCAGATACCATGATCAACCTTTGTACGCGAATATTCAAAATCCTCAGGGATCCACCGCAGTCCTTCATGATCAACCTTTGTACGCGAATATTCAAAATCCTCAGGGATCCACCGCAGTCCTTCATGATTTACCCAAGTTTTCTGGAAATACTGAGGAATGGCCGCTGTTTAAAAGAAGTTTTGATGACTCAACAACTCTTTTTCAGTACAATAACTTGCAGAATCTGATGCGTTTACGAAAATGCTTGGTTGGGGAAGCCAAAGAAGCAGTGGCATCCCTACTTATATACCCCGACAACGTAAAAAATGTCATGGAAGAGCTGGAATTCAGATTCGGTCGGCCGGAATTACTAATTCGCACTCAACTAACAAGAATTCGAGAATTCCCAAAGGTGCCATATAACAAGCCTGAACAGATTGTAACTTTCTCAACGAATGTTCGTGGAGTGGTTAACTTTTTATCAGCGTCCAAGCACAACGAGCACTTACATAACCCAATCTTATTAGAAGAACTTCTAACAAAACTGCCAACTCATTTACAGATGGAATGGCTCAAAAGCGCAGAGAGTAAAGCCGTGTCTCCCTCTATCACCGATTTTTCCTGTTGGTTGAGCTCTACTGCAAGGATTGTTGGTCGATTCAGGAAGACAATTACTTACACGCAACTCGAAGCCAGTATTCATCGCGAACACACACACAGTCTCAGGCTGCATTTTGTGCAAAGAAGAACATAATTTGGACTCATGCAAAATTTGGAATGATCAAACTGATGTCAAATCGCGATGGGACATTGTGAAAGAGAAACGTTTGTGCTTCGCATGCCTTAAATATGGGCATAACATGCAGATTTGCAGAAACAAGCGAACTTGCGGAATTCAAGGCTGCCATCATTCACATCATGTTAGTCTGCACAATTCTACACATTCGGAGCTTCCTCTACCCACGGATTCGAGGCCCTTACTCAATTGCTATCCAAACTCTGCAGACGCACTTCCATACCTATTTAAAATCATCCCAGTTAATTTGTATGGACCAAATGGAAAAATGGAAACATTCGCCATGTTTGACGACGGAAGTGCAGTAACCTTGTTGGAGGAAGTTATCGCAGAGCAATTGGGCTTAAAAGGTAAACAATTTCCATTAACCCTACAGTGGTACGATAACAAAAAGAGTGTTGAAATGTCAAAAAGAGTAAGACTTGAAATAGCCGGTGTACACGCTGAAGTGCACTACGACCTAAAAGGCGTACAAACTATAAAGAACCTAGATTTACCAGTACAGTCTTTTTCAAGGTATCAATATGAACACCTCACCAACCTACCAATCCTTGATTATACCCACATCAAGCCAGTTTTGCTAATCGGGCTCGATAACGCCCACTTAGGTTTGCCGCAAAATATCGTGGAAAAGGAAACTACACAGCCAGTAGCAATTAACACAAAGCTGGGATGGTTAGCTTATGGCCCAGGCCAGCAAATGTCAAAAGACAGCAGTGCAGAGACATTTCACGTACATTTCGTGGAAACTGAGACCAGATGGCAGGATGCAGTTACCGAGTTCGTGGAATCTGAGAATTTTGGATTGAATAATTTGCCTCCAATAGAATCCATTGATGATATCAGAGCAAAGAAGCTGTTGACCGAAAAAACAATTCGATTGGGAAGATGTTTTGAAATAGGATTACCATGGAAGGAAAACGTAATGACTAATAGTTACAAGATGGCGGAAAAAAGGTTACATGGGATCGAGAGGAAAATGAACGCTAACTCAGAGTTTGCTAAAAAATACAAAACGGAAATGGACAAATATCTCTCAAAGGACTACGCTCGAGAACTTAGTACCTCTGAAATTAGTGACACTTCCAATCCTGTATGGTACATACCCCATTTCGCGGTACAAACAGTACACAAACCAGATAAAATGCGAATTGTCTTCGACGCTGCAGCTGAGGCCGAAGGTATGTCACTTAACAAAGCGTTACTTAAAGGACCTGACAACTTAAAGTCTTTGGTGGCCATTCTTATGCAGTTCAGACAAAACAAAATCGGTGTGACGGCAGATATACGGGAAATGTTTTCCCAAATAAAGGTGCACGAAGCTGATCAACACGCACAACGCTTTTTATGGAGAGAGGGAGACTCGACTCAGCCAATTCGACATTATGCTATGACTTCCCTAATATTTGGCGCCATATGCTCACCATTTTGCGCCGATTATGTCAAGAATCGCAATGCTGAAGAGTTCAGAGAACAATTTCCAAAGGCAGCAGATGCTATTACTGAACATCATTACGTGGATGATCTTGTCATAAGTTTTACTTCAGAGGAGGAAGGCATTGAAATCTGTAAACAGATTGTGGAGGTTCATGGCTATGGAGGTTTCGAACTACGAAATTTTTGTTCAAATTCCGCCACATTGCAGAGCGTTATGAATGGTAAAAACATCCAAAAGCAGTCAAGTTATCTACAGAAAGAATTGAGCAGTGAAAATGTCTTGGGCATGTATTGGAATACACAGCAGGATGTCTTTCAATTCGAAACAAAGTTTCATCGAATACCGAAAGAAGTATTGGATGGAGATCGAGTTCCAACTAAGAGAGAGCTACTAGGCATAGTGATGGCAATATTTGACCCATTTGGCTTGATTGCGGATTTTCATATATCTGCCAAAATTCTTGTACAGAATACGTGGAGCTATGGTACAACTTGGGATGAGGCTATACCAACAGAGTTACATGAAAATTGGAACAACTGGCTATCAGAATTGTGTCATATGCACCATTTTAAAATTCCGCGAGTATACTCTCCCAACTTAAGTGGTTATGAAAAATTGGAAATACATATCTTTGTCGACGCAAGCCAGGCCGCCTTCGCAGCTGTTGCCTATTTACGGGTTCTTAGTCCAACCAAAGTTGATGTTGCCTTTGTAATGGGAAAAACGCGTTTAGCTCCGAAGAAACTCCTTTCTATTCCTAGATTGGAACTGCAAGCTGCCATTCTTGGGGTTCGATTAAATCGCCTCATACATGAACACCTTAAGTTACCTATACAAGACATCATGTTTTGGAGTGATTCCAAACCGTACTGCAGTGGATTTTTTCGAGAGCAAGAAAGTTTAAACCATTTGTAGGCCACCGAATTGCTGAGATCTTAGCCAGTACTATGTCAACGCAATGGAACTGGGTACCGTCATCCTTGAACACCGCGGACGCTGCCACTCGTTTGAGTAAGTTCCCAAAAATATGTAACGACAGTCCTTGGATGCTTGGTCCAAACTTCTTGAAATCCCCACGCTCAGACTGGCCACAGATGATTGACATAGCCTCATCAGAACCACTGGAAGAGGAACTTTGCGAACGCAAAATGCTGAGGTGTCAGGTAGGAGTCTCAGTAATAGATTTCAATAGATTCTCTTCTTACAGTAATCTGAAGCGCGTTGTGGCCTGGGTAATGCGTGCGAAAAGAATCTGGCTCAAACTTGCATCCAAGGGAGGATCTTTGACTGCCGACGAACTATCTGATGCCGAAATCGAGATATGTAGACTGGTCCAGCAAGAGGCATACGCAAATGAGATCACGTCATTGCTAAACAACAAAGTGCTGTCTAAGGATAGTGCAATTTATGGACTTTCGCCTTACATAGAGACAGATGGCCTTTTGCACCTAGCGGGTCGAATAGATGAGGCATTATATCTACCGAGTTCGAGACGACGACCTATTCTGCTTCCGAAGGATCATAAAGTGTCCACCCTCGTCATGAGATACTTTCATAAAAAATATCATCATCAAAATCAGGCGGTTATAATCAACGAAAGTCGACAAAAGTTTTGGATTCCGCACGCCAGGAAACTGCTCAACAAAGTAACGCTCGAATGCTCTAGATGTATCATAGACCGAGGATTACCGAAAACCCCACAGATGGGTCAATTGCCACCTGATCGGCTGACTCCCTACGTCAGGCCATTTACACATACAGGAGTGGATTTGTTTGGTCCACTAACCGTATCAGTCGGTCGCCGCCACGAAAAGCGCTGGGCAGTTATCTTTACTTGCATGACATGCAGAGCAACACATCTGGAACTAGCTGCAGACCTTTCCACAGATGCATTTATAATATGTCTACGAAATTTCGTCAACCGTAGGGGTACACCTGTAATCATTCGAAGCGATAACGGCACAAACTTCATCGGTGCTAATAAGGAGCTCAAGGATCATGAGAGTTTGTTGGATTTCGGTGCCATAGCGGACGAAGCGGCTCAAAAGGGTATTAAGTGGATCTTCAACTGCCCACTTCAACCTAACGCCGGTGGATGTTGGGAAAGGTTAATTCGAATAATAAAGGGATTGTTAAAGAAAACTTTACGCGATATTTACCCACGCGTGGAGACCCTACAGTCAGTATTGATAGAAGCGGAAAACATTCTGAATGCGCGACCTTTAACTGAAATACCCTTAACACATGAGGCAGAAGAGCCTTTGACACCGAACCACTTTCTAATGGGATGCACAAATTCAACGCAAACCCCACACCCACCGGATGAAGCTATTTGCCTAAGGAAGCAATGGAGGATCGCTCAAGCCCTTAAGGATCGCTTATGGAAGAGATGGATAGTCGAGTATCTCCCTCAACTCATGTGTAGAACTAAATGGCATCAGAAGACAACTCCATTTCAAGTTGACGACTTAGTACTTGTAATGGACGCCAATGCACCGAGAAGTACTTGGAGAAAAGGAAGAGTCATAAAGGTGTTTGTCGGGAAGGATCAACAAGTTCGTTCTGCTGACGTCAAAACTGAAGATAGCGTGCTACGTCGACCAACATCCAAGTTAATTAAACTTCAGTTAAGTGGTGAATCCTAGGACGATTCACGGGGAGGGAGGATGTAAGGATTTGGTATTTCATTTAAGAAAAGGATGTATTATTATTTGGTAGTTAATTTAAGAAAAATATGTATTATTTTCGGTATTTTGATTCGCCATGAAAAGGAAAGAAATTTGATTTGTTACGAGCTGGTCATACTGGCAATGTGAAGAAAATTGTGGTGAAAAGTAGACGCGCTAAAAAAGCACAAAATTGAAACGCTAAATAAATAATTGAAAACGAAAACTTTTGTGTATTAACTGAACAGTGTGAGTATAACCTCTTAAATTTGAACTGCCTAAAATGCAACGTAATGACCTTTTATAGGGTTACCCCTACCTTTATAAGTTATTCGCTTCAGAATTTGCCACTTGACCGACTGCCACATAATGTCGACAGTCAATAAAGCTATGAGTGTTCTTGGGTTTATAAAGCGTTGATCAAAAGAATTTGATGACCCTTATGCAACCAGATTATTATTTACCTCCCTTGTCCGTCCTATATTGGAATATTGTTCTTCGGTTTTGAGCCCACAATACCAAGTCCACATTGACCGTATAGAGTCGGTACAAAAAAATTTCTCCTTTTTGCCCTTCGTAGTTTGAACCTTTTATAGGGTTACCCCTACCTTTATAAGTTATTCGCTTCAGAATTTGCCACTTGACCGACTGCCACATAATGTCGACAGTCAATAAAGCTATGAGTGTTCTTGGGTTTATAAAGCGTTGATCAAAAGAATTTGATGACCCTTATGCAACCAGATTATTATTTACCTCCCTTGTCCGTCCTATATTGGAATATTGTTCTTCGGTTTTGAGCCCACAATACCAAGTCCACATTGACCGTATAGAGTCGGTACAAAAAAATTTCTCCTTTTTGCCCTTCGTAGTTTGAACCTTTTATAGGGTTACCCCTACCTTTATAAGTTATTCGCTTCAGAATTTGCCACTTGACCGACTGCCACATAATGTCGACAGTCAATAAAGCTATGAGTGTTCTTGGGTTTATAAAGCGTTGATCAAAAGAATTTGATGACCCTTATGCAACCAGATTATTATTTACCTCCCTTGTCCGTCCTATATTGGAATATTGTTCTTCGGTTTTGAGCCCACAATACCAAGTCCACATTGACCGTATAGAGTCGGTACAAAAAAAATTTCTCCTTTTTGCCCTTCGTAGTTTGAACTGGGATCAAAACGTAAGGCTACCTTCCTACCAGAGTAGATTATTATTGCTTAATTTACCGACACTTGCAAATCGTAGAAAAATGCTTGGTACCATTTTTATGCATAATCTTATAAGAGGTGATATTGATTCTGTAGAACTTGTTAGCCGCCTAACTTTTAATGTTCCCGTTAGACTAACACGTAATTATCATCCTCTTAATTTACCTCGATGTACATCAAATTTTGGTCTGCACGAGCTCTTTCGCGTTCTATGTAATAACTATTATGTTCTTTATCATTTAATTTGCACATCAACTTCTATCCCGGTATTAAAAACTAGCATTTTAACTCATTTGCTTCTCTCCTAACTGCATGTTTTTATACCCGTTACTCGTAGAGTAAAAGGGTATATTGTATTCGTGCAAAAGTATGTAACAGCTAGAAGGAAGCGTTTCCGACCCCATAAAGTATATATATTCTTGATCAGCATCACTAGACGAGTCGATCTAGCCATGTCCGTCTGTCCGTCTGTCTGTCTGTCTGTCCGTCTGTCCGTATGAACGCTGAGATCTCGGAAACTATAAAAGCTAGAAGATTGGCATTTTGCATACAGATTCTAGGAGTTCCTACGCAGCGCAAGTTTGTTTCAAAAAGGTGCCACGCCCCCTCTAACGCCCACAATCGCTTATATACGATTTTAAAAATTTCAATATTTCGGAAAAGTAAAAATGCAGTTTTATTGTGTTTATCAATACCTATCGAAATGTAGAAGAAATTTTTCAAATCGGACCATTCGTTAAAAAGTTATGCGTGTTCAAAGTTTCTATCTCGATCTCCCTCGCACTCCCTTTACCTGAGTAACGGGTATCTGATTGTCGGGGCACCCGACTATAGCGTTCTCTCTTGTTTTTTCATTATTTGTCCCGTCTTTATTGGTTTTATGTATTCTTCCTCGCGAACTCGCATTTTTGCCCAAATTTACAAAAGGGGCCCCCCCCGTAACAAGCACGTGCTTGGTGTCGTTGGGCCACTTGTTTGTACTTCTCGTAGTGCATCAACGTCCATCATATATATATAATTTTTAAGTTATTAATTAAGGCCACAAAAAGCGGTCATCCAGCCTATAGTGGGTCGCAGCGCCAAAAAATTTCAAATATAAGTGTCGAACATAATAATAATTCACAGAAGTTTCTTGAAGCTGGCACTTATGCTGCAAAGAGGTCTGGGGATAAAAATCTCAGTTCAGCATTGAAAACATTTTCTAATAGCCATGCAATAGTCATGCAAAACTCTCGGAATCAAATCAGAAAGGGAAATTAAAAAAAAAATTCCGATGAAGCCTGGGCTTTTATTTTAAATAATGCCTTCTCTGAAGCACAATATACTGCCATTCGATTATCATCTAAGGAATCTGGTGCCGACATCTGGCCTTCTTTTAATATTTAAAGGGAGGCTAAACATAAATGCCGTCCGTCCGCAGAGACTGCGGATATTTCCGAGGACAGAGCTGAAGTTAAGCTACAAGCTTTAGTGAATCACACGACCCAACGGCTTTTAACTTTATGTTCAGACCTTATAATAAGTTTAGGCAGCAATTCTCTTGACTTGCAGATGATATTTTCCTATGGGTTTGACGGAAGCAGCGGACATTCTGCTTACAACCAAAACTTTTTGAATGGGCCTGGAAAGGATGAAAATTTGTTCGCCACAACTCTTATTCCCCTCAGAATTGTTCTTAGAACCCCTGGCGAAATAATTTGGACCAACAAATCGGCTCAGTCCGACAAGTTTTGCAGGCCGATAAAGTTACAGTTCGTGAAGGAAAGTAAGGAATTGATATTATCGGAGTACACAAATTTGACAAAGCAGATTTCCAGTCTGCCACTGTTCCAAACAAGTATTTAAAATAAGAATATTTCAATTGAATTTCAGTTAGCTCTTACATTAATAGACGGAAAAGTTCTAAACGTTTTGACAGGCACAAAATCCATGCAAGCATGCCCCATTTGTCACCGAAATCCCAAGGACTTTAATGTAAAGGGCAATATTGAGGGTCGTCTTTTTGTGCCAATAAAATCTGCACTTACTTTCGGCATAAGGACATTGCATGCCTATACTCGGATTTTTGAATTGTGCCTACAAATATCGTACTGGCTAAATATACAAAAACATCACGTTTGGTCCGAGGAACACAAACTGGAATTTAATTCCAGAAAATCTTACATTCAAAATCAGTTTTGGGAAAAGCTGAGCCTAAGGGTAAGCCAGCCAAAGCCCGGCGGGTACGGCAACACCAATACGGGAAATACTGGCAGAAGAGCCTTCAAGGACATCGACGTTCTTTCAAAAATAACGGGCTTAAAATCCGAGCTCCTTTATAAATTAAAAATTATTTTAATAGTTATTAATTCAAAAAATGAAATAAATGATAACAAATTGGAACAATATGCCTTACAAACAGCTTTTCTTTATATAGATACATATCCGTGGTACCCAATGACCGCTACTTTGCATAAAATATTGGTTCACGGAGCCGATATAATTCGAACCAGTATTTTACCAGTATTTTGGGCGAAGAAGCTTTTGAGGCCAAAAACAAGTTTTACAAAAAAGAAAGGTTAAACCATACCAGAAAGTGTGATCGCATATCAACGATGTCAGAACTGTTCTACAGATCAATGGACTGTTCCGAGCCTGTTATTTCCTCCTTACGTTTAAAAAATTGCAAGGAACGAGAACAGCACTTTCCAAAAGAAGCATTGTGTATGCTAAGCCCAAATGAATATATTTACGTAAGCGACTCAGACATTTCCGATTCAGATTTTGAGGACCAAAATGACCTAGAATTGTCTGAAGAAGAATCTAAAAAGGCTTACAATCCCGCGGACACGTGCCTTACTGTGTGCAGCTTCTGTCCACAAAAGGCGCCCGTATCTTGGAAGGTGACCGAGGCTCTAGTTTGTCCACCAACGGCGCAAATCTCTACACTCATAGAAATTTTTACCTAAATACTAGAAAAGTCGCCCTAAAACCGAGATCGCCCTAAAACTACGAAAAATTTTCTTATTATACGGGTGGCTAGCCCTAAATATACGAAAAATCGCCATGGAAAATAATTTTTAGGGTTAGTTTTTTAAAAAAGGCAAATTTGCCCTATTTTTTAGGGCGAATTTTTATGAGTGGACTCCAAAAGTAAATTCTTATTTTTAGGGCGAAATCGCCCTAAAACGTAGAACAAAATAGCACCAAAAATTGCCCTAAAAACTACCAAAATTCAAACGAAAATTTTAAGACGCAATAAACGGATACATACATGTAAAACATGTTATGTACATGTGTGTGTAGTTGACAGGTCAAAGCAAGTCAGTAAGAATGGGTAGCCCAGCGGTCTAAGCACTCGCACTTTCAGCTTTGCTGTTTGAAAATACAGGTCGTGGGTTCGATTCCTGTGTGAGTCAACACTTTTTTTTTTTTTATTAGAGTTTTTATTACTGATTAAGTTTTTTCGTCCACATGTTAAATTTAAAGTAGTCTTAAAACCTTATATACATATGGAAATTATGAGTTTAAAGACTAATTTATGTTAAGCATGCGAAGAAACGGCCCTAAGTATCACAGCCATCAGCAAAAAAATAAAAGTTTTTGTATTAGACCGCAAGAAAATAAGATGTGTGTTTGTACGTTGCTTAGCGCGATGGGACTGTGGTGCAGCGCTAGAGCGTTAGACTCCAACTCGGGAGGCCGTGGGTTCGATCCCTCGTAGTGACCTAATGTTTTTCTCAAGTAAGTTGTTTTTTCTCCTTATATATATCTCCTTAATTCGATTACAAAGATGATTTTTCAGTTATAACCGGCGGTTATACGAGTCTGCTGCCTCCTGCCTGCCCCCCAACGGCATCGTCCGATAAAGCGACAATTCAACAAATAACTTATCTGAAACGATGTTCGTGTGTGTGTATGTGTTGAGTTCAGTTCCCAGGAAATATCAATATGAACGACGACTTTGAAGAGTACATAACCTCACCAACTCGCGCCACGCGCGGTATCCACCTGTTCATAACTTGGAGGGTTACTGTACCAGGACTTTTCAATTTGGATCATTGATTGAGTGCAACATCACCTCACCAACCCTCTGGCATGACCATCGAGAGATCTTCTGAAAAGTGATCGAATGAGGAAGTAAACGATTACCGGATGTGACACTTGCTACGCGCCTACATCGTCTCACCAACACGCGTTACGCGCGGCAACGAGTCACATAGCTCTGGAAGGCGATTCGTAGCGCAGCAATTCGGCACTTCACCCGTACTTGCCAGCGGCCTGCCTATTGCATAAGACTCGCGAAAGGCAGATGACATAATGGAAGAACAATCGAGGAGCAGACCTGTCGTCTGACATGTGAAGAATTATTCATCATAATAATCTTCAGAATCTTAATCGGAAATGTCTGAGTCGCTTACATATATATCTTCATTTTGGCTTAACATACACAAAGCTTCTTTTGGAAAGTGCTGTTCTCGTACGCTAGCCGATCCAGGTCCTTTTAAAATCTATATATTGTAGTTTAAATGCGGAAACTATAAAACAGGAAATTACACTGTGCAGTGTTGAAAATCTCAAACTTACCTTGATTTATAATTTCTTACCATAATTACAATGTGCAACATTCTTATAATTTTGGAGTGTAACTGCAGTTTGAATTTCACAATGAGAAAAAACTGAATAAAACGAGCTATACCTCATTTGTAGTTCTTTTACCTAAGCTCGCGGTTCGATATTTGAGCCAATTTTTAATTTAAAACCTTAAAAGACATTTTATTTGCGAGCTATTAGGACTAATAAAAATAGATTGTCTTCAAAATGTATTAAAATACCATATTGTATTGATTGTTTTCTTAAACCAAAATTTTATATTTTATTTTAATTTTTTAGTCTACATTTTAATAAGTACTCTTTTAAAAAAATTTGATAACATGTTGTACCTTTCAATGGGTTTATCTAAAATAATTTTGAGAAAGCGTTTGAATCGTTTTGATGAGAATTTTCAGGTCTTGAAAACCAATCTGCGGTTACAATCTCCGTGGGCATATGTGTATTATCGTTGTACCAACTTTATCAAATAATTCTGTCGCAATGCGGATGCGCATCCATACCGTAGTTATACCCGTTACTCGTAGAGTAAAAGTGTATATTGTATTCGTGCAAAAGTATGTAACAGCTAAAAGGAAGCATTTCCGACCCTATAAAGTATATATATTCTTGATCAGGGTCACTAGCCATGTCCGTCTGTATGTCCGTCTGTCTGCCTATCTGTCTGTATGAACGCTGAGATCTCGGAAACTGCAAAAACTAGAAAGTTGGGATTACACACACATATTCTTGGGCTTCCTACGCAGCGCAAGTTTGTCTCAGCCGAGGACCACGCCCCCTCTAACGCCTACAATCGCCCTAAACGATTTTAAAAGGTGTCTGGCGCCCACACCTTTAAATATTTCGGAAAACTAAAAATGCAGTTTCATTGTTTTTATCAATACCTATCGTATTTTTTCGTTAAAAAGTTATTCTCCCTCGCACTCCCTTTAGCTAAGTAACGGGTATCTGATAGTCGGGGCACCCGACAATAGCGTTCTCTCTTGTTTTAAATAATTTTAAATCAAAAACCATTTTTTTTATTTTACAATTTATTGGAAACTAATTCTTTATCTTAAAATAAGCTTCCATCTAAGCTGCATATTTTCGATTTAGTTACACTTTTCTGGACATATTATTACACATTCTTTAGCCCTTAAGGAAATACTTACATTATAAATGAATGATTATGCTTATTTAAAAATTATTTATTGATCAATTAAACTACTAACCATCCAAAAACAATTTATTTTAAATTAAATTCTATTCACACAATTACATTAGATTTAAAGGAAAAGAGTGAAAACGAAAGCCGAGATACCATTATTACGAATTCCTCCACTCTTTTGTTTCTGGGTGAGTTTATCCAAGAATTTGAAAAACCTTTTTTTATTAAACATTTTTATAAACATTTGTTTCTAAATACATTCTTTGGGTAAAATAATTAAAAAAATTTAACATATTCACTTAGGGACAACGGTCAAATCCATTTTTTTGTTTTAGTCATTAAACATGTTAAATGGGTCCTAAGAACCTATTATAAAATAACAATTTCATTAATTTAGAATCATAAAGTTATAATTTATTAAAAAATGCGTAGTGTAGCTTACGAAAATTAACCAGGATTTTATTATAGTACATGAAGGGCGCCCGAATTTTTGTTTTTTTTTACTTGAGAGTATAATGAAGCCGCCTTGTAATTGATAGGTCCGTAATGTTGACTCTCCAGATCAGCATAAATAAATTCATCATCGAAACTTTCGGCATTTAACGGCTATTGTGTTGATACGGAAAAGAATAGCTGTTATAAAGTCTGTCAAACAACACACATGTTATGCTGGTAAGCATAGCTTGTTCATGCAAATGAATAACGGATGGCGCCTAGTTTTTAATTACTAATTTTAATATATGATGTGATCATCAGATAATCAGAAAGTGGCTTGCAAAAAAAAGCAATTTAATATGTGGATGATAATAATAAATATGAAATATTTAACAAAAATTAAAAAAGAATTACAAATTTACCTTTTTTCTAGTGGGACAATAAACATTATCTCTTTGTTATGGAAAATTAAATCAAATAAAAATTTAGAATATATATGTATTGCTGCTTTTATAAGGATCCTCAAAGTCGGAAAGGTGCTAAAAAATTACAATTGATATCGTTTAGGTCAAGTGAAAAACATGTGTGTGGATAAGGGTAAATAAAGTTTTTGTTTGTTTTTATCTTTATTTAAATACCACGTGAGCGTAAAAATACCCACGTGTGCCGCCAGAAGAATTTATAAAAAGTCTTGTTCTTAAGTTAAATTTTAAATAATACTTATTTTGCTTATGATTCCTTTTAATTTATTAGTATTTAATATTTTACATGTTATTATTTAAACAGTTAATAGTTGATTGTAAAAATAATTAATACGATAATATATATATATTTGTTAAAAGACCGCATCATTTATACACACAAATTTTCAAACTTAACATACGCAGTCTGACTATTTTTGTCTATCTCCTAGATTATTATTTTAAGTTTATGTAAGTGGTATTATTATCAAACAAGTATTTATACAAAATAAACATTTAAACATTGATAATATTTTTGAAAACCTTTGGGCGTTTAACCCTCTAGTGCCCAAGACCGCCTCCAGACGGGTAAGGTTAAAAACACCGTTATTTTAGTCTTTTCATTCCTTTTGACTCGGTTTTGCGTTTTTTCTAATTCGGGGAAGTCCAAAAATTAAGTTCGTTGCGTTTGCAATACATACTAGAGCTTGCGCAAGCTGCTGTAGTCATTTGAAGCAGAAAATTTGTGCAACTCGGACGAAATAATATAAATATTTTTTTAAAATATTATAAAAAGTTTGTTGCTGGAAAAAAAATTGTACCGTGTTGCTGATAGTCTCAAGGACTCAAAAAACGAAACCCACACTAAAAATGAGATTTCGTTAGCTTTCTATAGCTATAGCTTTTTATAGGCGGTCCAAGGATATAGTCCTATAAAACTCGATCCATGCAAAAGTAAAAGTTTTTCTAAAACAAACATTCACTTTTGATACATAATGAACCCAAAAATAATTTTTTTTTTTGAAAAAGAAAATTTGGGCACTAGAGGGTTAACAACACCTCATTTTAAATGAAAATCTTGAACTATTATAATGATATGCATTTTGGGCCAGAGGTAAAATTTTAACAAAAACTCAAGAATGTATTAGTCGAAAAATACTTTCATCGACCTAAGCATCAAATAAAACCTCATTAAAATAACAAAAAAATCATATTTTTTGCGCTATGGAATATATTTGCAAAAAAAATCTAGAACGTAAGGTTTTGTTTCCACGGATGGGTGAACTCATAGTAGAAGACATTTCTTAACATCCATTTGAACCATCCTACAAAAGATCGCTGACACTAACCATTCCGAAGAAATAAGTAAACTCGTTTTCGACGTGTCCTCGTTTTTCGTGTCCTGCTACGGAAAATTCTTAAAAGGCATTTTTGGCCGTCTTTCTTTGCTTACAAATAAAAAAATAAAAAAAATTCTTCTTCTTACACACAAATAACCCAATAAAATAATTCCTTGTTATAAACTAAATAAGATATCCTAATAGATTAATTATACCCGTTACTCGTAGAGTAAAAGGGTATATTGTATTCGTACAAAAGTATGTAACAGCTAGAAGGAAGCGTTTCCGACCCCATAAAGTATATATATTCTTGATCAGGATCACTAGCCGAGTCGATCTAGCCATGTCCGTCTGTCTGTCCGTCTGTCTGTCTGGATGAACGCTGAGATCTCGGAAACTATAAAAGCTAGAGGATTGGTATTTGGCATGAAGATTCTTGGAGTTCCTCCGCCGCGCAAGTTTGTTTCAAGAAGGTGCCACGCCCCCTCTAACGCCGACAATCGCTTATATACGATTTTAAAAATTTAAATATTTCGGAAAAGTAAAAATGCAGTTTTATTGTGTTTATCAATACCTATCGAAATGTAGAAGAAATTTTTCAAATCGGACCATTCGTTAAAAAGTTATGCGTGATCAAAGTTTCTATCTCCATCTCCCTCGCACTCCCTTTACCTGAGTAACGGGTATCTGATAGTCGGGGCACCGAACTATAACGTTCTCTCTTGTTTTATCTTTGTTTCGACAAAAATAAACTACACTCATAACACTTTCTTTCTACATTTTCGAAAATTCCCCTCAAAATCTGACAGGCTTCAAATAAACAACAAAAATTGTAATAGAAAGTTCGCCTTTAAATATAGAAATTTTAAAAATTAGAATTAGAAAAATGAAAATCTTGCATCTTTTTCGTGCTGTCGCAACGCGATTGAATTCAAGAAAAAAAGCACCTTTAAAATCGCAGTTTCATTTCTCGTTTTTCGAATTATTTCCGCTCTGGCGACGCTTTAATTCCCAACCAGTTACAGCTATGCTAGCATGGTAACATACTTTAAGCCTAGTACTCAGTTCGGTTAAGAGTTTTACTAGTCGAAAAATATTAATCTTTTAGTGTGGCCGAAGTTTTCGGAGTTCATCCACAATGCATGCAGCATGGTCTTACTGGGTTTGTTGACAAACAGCAAACATCAACTGGCACCAATTTTAAAATATTACAAAATGTTGAGCCGACCTGGGTCGCAAGAGTTAAATTCGCTGTTGGCATGGCGATATGTATTGCCGCAACTCCTACAGGCAGTTTTTCATTGGTTTTTGGGGTTTTCCTTACATTTATAATTTGTTATTGGCACACCGCTTCTGCACAAACAAAGCCAAAGATCAAATTTTTTATTCTTTGGGCCGCGGCTAAAGGCGTTCATCGGAATTCATCCGCTAAATCTGGTATATTTTTGGTATTTCCTTACTATTTCCTTAGCTCATCTGAGTACCTCGGTGAAAAAAAGTCGCGGCTAAGGGCTTTAGCTACCTATTTGCCTCTCGCTTACTCCTATGCTTAGCTAGCAGTTTTCGTCGTACTGAGTACTAGACCTTAACAAAGATTTCACTGCTAATAAATGATTTACAAAAATCAACAAGTGGCAATCGATTGAAAAATCGCCGATTACAGGTCTAAAACCCGAAATTAGTTTTATAACTTGTACTGTTAAATGACACTTTTACAAAAAAAAATAGTTTTTACAAAAAAATGATAATTTCAATCCACCAGTTATAAAACCAGACAGACAGACGGACATGACTAGATCAACTCGGCTCTCCGGTTATCCTGACCAAGAATATGTATACTTTATAGGGTCGGAAACGCTTCCTTCTACCTGTTATTTGCACGAATACAATATACCCTTTTACTCTACGAGTAACGGGTAGAAAAAGGTAATAGTCTAGAGAGGGGCCTGTGCACCGAAAATCGCGAAATAATTACCCTTGATAGACCGTGCGGAAGATTATCGGCGGAAATGTATGGCTTTATAGATCTAGCCATGTCTGTCTGTCCGTCTGTCTGTCTGTCCGTCTGTCTGTCTGTCTGTCTGTCCGTCTGCCCGGCCGTATGAACGCTGAGATCTCGGAAACTACAAAAGCTAGAAGGTTGAGATTTCCAACACATATTCTTGGGCTTCCTACGCAGCGCAAGTTTATTTTTGCCGAGGGTTACGCCCCCTCTAACGCCCACAATCGCCCACTAACGATTTTAAAATGTGTCTGGCGCCACACCTTTAAAGATTTCCGAAAAGTATAAATGCAATTGCGTATATTTATACCTATCGAAATGTAGAAGACATTTTTCAAATCGGACCATTCAATAAAAAGTTATACGCAATCAAAATTGTTTATATATCTATCTCCCTCGCACTCCCTTTAGCTGAGTCACGATTATTAGATAGTCGGGACACCAACCCGAGTACAGCGTTCGCACTCCCTTTGGCTGAGTGACGGGTATTAGATAGTCGGGACACCAACCCGACTATAGCGTTCTCTCTTGTTTTTTTAAATTATAATAGAAATAATTACACCAGTTTTCAAAAAAAATCGACCTCTTCCTACTCGAAGGCAATCTTGGTTTTCCGGTAAAGTACATCTCCCTGATTAAGAATTGGGCACTTACAATTTTTTTTATGGTGTCAATTTTTTTTAAAGTGTAAAAAACGTTTTTGGGCCTTTGGGCCGATAGTGGTCATCGATGACTCATTTTACAGGTAATATAATGCCCTTTAACTTTCTTATAAATAGCATTGAGTTCCAGTCATTAATTTAGAAGCTACATCTCGTCAAAGTTGAAAAAGTTGAAAAAAATGCAAAAAACACACCAAAAAATTCAAAACAAGAGAGAACGTGGCACCTTTTTAAAATAAACTTGCGCTGCGTAGGAGCTCCTAGAATCTGCATCCAAAATGTCAATCTTCTAGCTTTTATAGTTTCCGAGATCTCAGCGTTCATACAGACAGACAGACAGACAGACAGACAGACGGACATGGCTAGATCGACTCGGCTAGTGATCCTCATCAAGAATATATGTACTTTATGGGGTCGGAAACGCTTCCTTCTACCTGTTACATACTTTTGCACGAATACAATATACCCTTTTACTCTACGAGTAACGGGTATAAAAATACAAATAAAAATACACGCCTAAAAACCGAAATTAGTTTTATAACTTCTTCTGGTAGATGGTACTTTGACAAAAAACAATCGGATCACTATATCATATAGCTGCCATAGGAACGGTCGAAAAATTAAATGGAAATTAATAGGAACAAGAAAGGAAGCTAGCTTCGGCAAGCCGAAGCTTATATACCCTTGCAGATCATTCTATTAATTTACAAATCGCAAAAATGTTAAATTTCCTATTATTTCACATTAATTTTTCGATCGTTTCTATGGCAGCTAAATGATATAGTAGTTCGATCTTTTTAAAATTAAAATCGAAATTCGGAAATATTTAAAAATAGTCATATCCCAGAGTAGAAGAGAATGTAATAAAAATCAACAAAGATATAATTTTTTTCCTATTAATTTCCATTTAATTTTTCGACCGTTCCTATGGCAGCTATATGATATAGTGATCCGATTTTTTAAATATTTAATTCGAAATTTAGAAATATATAAAAAATAATATTCCCAAGATTAGAAGGTAATACTTTAAAAAACACCGAAGCTAGAATTTTTTTTAAGTTTTTTTTCCGATCCTTCCTATGGGAGCTATAGGATATAGTTGTCCGATCCGGTCGATTGCGACTTATAAACTACCTGCAATAGTAAGAAGACTTTTGGGAAAGTTTCATCCCGATAGCTTAAAAACTGAGAGACTAGTTTGCGTAGAAACAGACAGACGGACAGACGGACAGACGGACAGACAGACAGACGGACAGACGGACAGACGGACAGACGGACGGACAGACGGACATGGCCAGATCGACTCGTCTAGTGATGCTGATCAAGACTATATATACTTTATGGGGTCGGAAACGTCTCCTTCACTGCGTTGCAAACTTCTGACTGAAATCATAATACCCTCTGCAAGGGTATAAAAATTTCAATACAAAAATAGAAATATAAATAACGTTTACACATTTATAAAAATTAAATATGTTGTTCTTAATAAAATAATTTAAAAAAATTAACGTTTATGAAATAAGAAAAAAAAAGCTTTTTAAGGGCGGTTCTACGCTTATTTTTCCAACAAAAATTCCTTTTAATTTAAATAAACAAAATTGTCATATATTGCGTCGTTTTTAAGTTATTACTTAATGCCACATAAAGTGGTCAAATTCCCCATACTGCAGTGGTACCAATGCTTTTAAAGTTGGTTAGCTGAGTAAAAGATATCTAATAGTCAAGGCATAGTTTAAAAATTTGTTGGGTGAGTAACGGGTTTCTAATAGTCGAGGCACTCGACTATAGAGTTTTCTCTTGTTTTATTTAAGTTTTAGCAACATTTACGCGTTGCTCATTAAGATATGCTATATATTTTAGTAGCTCTCAAATGTTAATCAAATTTTTACATTTTTGAATGTCGGCATCTCTGACTTCTAGATTTTTTAATTTCCTTCAATGTTTTAGGAATTCTTAACTTTGAAAATACTGTAAAAGAAAACTACAGGCCCAAATTCGTTTAAACTTTGTCATAAATTAGTTTAATGTATTTAAAAATTACTAGGTTCGGAAATTTTCTTAAAAACTAAACCTATTGTGGAACTGCCGGGTAGCTGACCGAAGTTCAAGGATTCAACAATTAAACAGATAAGAGAACTCCCTAGATATACAATACTTGTTTCATGTTTTGCGTTTTAATAAAAATTGGTTTTTTTATTACTAAATATACAAATATTATAATGTAAAATACCTTGTCTGCGTCACTTAGGCTTTTTTTTTCAATATTTTTGTTTATGTCTAAATGTGTACTTCACAACTGCTTTGCGACATAAAGTATTCAAGAGCACCTGCAGTCGCGATTTCAATAGCTTTCGATGTAATGGAGCTGTTTGCCGGGGCAGTACTACGATTGTCCGAGGTGGGATAGTTATCGTTGTCAACCATACATTCTTCTTCACAGAAACTGTATCCAAGGTCTTCGTCATCCTCTGTACCTTTCAAATGGTGCTCGCAATCATTTTGCGAAAGATGAAAATCATTTTGATTCTGATACCTTGTCTTCTGCTCTGCCAAAGCCGTCATTGTAGGTGTAGGTGAAATTGGCTTAAAAGCATGCTGTTCACTTAACTCGAGCGGACTAAACACCAAAGGAACATTTTGTTTCTCGAACTCCTTTTCTTGCAGCTGTAGTTGATGTCGCTCTCGCAGCTCATGTAGCATGTTGTTGGCTGTCTGTGTGCTATGGAAATGAAAGGTATGATGTTTACGCAATGGCAGGCGTATAGGCCGTCGTACCACTAAGCTATCATATTCTTCATCGGCCGGAGAACTGTTTAAGTTTGAAGATATCTCGGGCGGATAATTATCGATGCTTGCTACAGAACCTAACTGAGACGTCTGGATCATTAATTTTTTTGAATTTAGCACTCCTTCACTAAGTTTTCTATTGGCACGATTCCCAATCTTTCTGTAGGTAGTTTTGGCTGCATTGTTAATAATTTCCATTTGCTCTGTTGATGTTGTTTGTGAATCACCCGAGTCACATTTGGGCCCAAAACGGGGAACTTTAAAGGCATCTGAACGGTAGCCTTGGATTTCTTTGGAGACATCACATTGATGCCTTTGGATATGTTCGTATGGGTTGCTGATAGTTTGTCGTCGCAGCTTTCTGTTGTTTTTATCACCGGTGTGTGTGTTATTGTTTTTATATTTAGCTAGAAATGGATTAATAGCCAACAATTTTTGTTTCTGCCGTTAGTTTAATCATTAAGTTGTTAAAAATCATGCATCATAAGGGAAAATTCGATGTGTTTATGTTGTCGCCGTGTTAATCCAATTTATATAAAAAATCATGTAAGTAAATAAAGTAAAGAATATAATAATTAAAAGCAGAATAATGATATGCCTTAGCTAATAAACCCAAAGGACTTCGACATGGTTTTATTTAGCAAGCCTTTTAATATTTTGGTTAAAGCAATATAATACAAGAGACCTATTAAAATACACTTACAAAAGCATCTTCAAAAAGTACCAATTTATGCGCCTATTTATTATCTTCAAACTGTTTTTAAACCCTTGCAGAGGGTGTAATGTTATCATTAAGAGTTTGCAACGCCCTGTAGGTAATGTTTCCGATCCTGTAAAGTATATATATATTTGATCAGCATCATCACTAGACGAGCTCGTCCGTCCGTATCTACGCAAACAATTCTCTTAGTTTTAAAGCTATCGAGATAAAACTTTCCCAAAAGTCTTCTTTCTATTGCAAATACTATATAGGTCGTAATGACTTGAATGATCGGATGGAATAATGGCAAGAAGATTATAGCTTCGGAGCTTCTGCTCTTGGGAGTATCCCTTTGTAAATGATTCTTAATTTTAAATTTTAATTTTGAAAACATCGGACGACTATTTCATTAATATCATCTCAATGACACTGCCTTTGTTAATTATTTGCCTAAGAGTATACGATTCTAAAGATAAGGAATGTCTCTTTTAAAATGCGTTGACACCAGCATTTTTCCAATTTTAAAGTCCTTTTCTCAGAACCATTTTGCCAGTAAATTTATTTATTTATTAATTTTTTTATTTTATTTTTTAATTTAATTTTTTCTATCAGAAATTAGGAATATTATCAAAATCATATGTTTAAAAATCATGGTGGAAATGGATAGATTATTTAAAGATAATCACTTTGGTGTTCTGCGTGTGTCGATCCTAAGTGCTTAATTTTTCAATTCAAAGAAAATAAAAATGCTAAGTAATACGAACCTCGTTCGGTGTTTGAACATTACTGCACTTTAGTGGTGCTGTCAGTCTGTAGTTACTCTTTCTAGAAGTGTTTAAACTGTTGCAAACTGAAGGCGTAGATACTGAATACACGCACTGGTGACCAAGTCGGTGCTGCTCAAAGTCTTCTCCAGTAGTCTTGTCATTGTACTGAATTGATGGTGGCTGGTTACGGATGCATTGCGAGGAGGAGGCACAGGCCGAAAGCGATGTTGAAATATTATCTAATAGTTCCCCACTTTCAATGACTTTACTCTCGGAAGATAAAATGTTAGACGAATCAACGTGGAGAGAGCCACTATTCTGAGCTTCCACATTTTTGATAACATGTTTTCGAATTAATGAGCCAGATGTTGAGTTGACAGTTCCTTTTTGTGGTATTTTTGTTCGCTTTTGTGAAATTGGTATAGGAAATTGGGACTCGTAAGAGCTATTAGATATTCCGGAGTCGCTCCGATAAATGCTGATGCGTTCAGGCTCCATTAACTGCAAATCAGCAGTAATCCCTTCATCCTTTTTTTGCTGGTGGTGGTGATGCCGGTGGTGATGTTTCTTAATTACATCTTTGCCTAAATGACTGTGGAGCTGAACAGTAGCTAGGTTTTGACTAGAATTTTCAATTAAATCATTGCTATCGATTTTTATTGATTCTGTACTTTTATCAGCTGTGTCTTTGGCGACCATATTCTCGTAAGCAGGCGGATCATAGAGGCACATGGGCTGCACACTCGGGTCAATATCGCTTTGACTATTGCAAGCGAAGAAATTATGCGTCTTGCATGTTGATAAAGAGCAAACGTCAATAGCGGAGGGTGTATGTGATGTTATAGAACCTAATGAGGAGTTTTCATTATAAGACTGATTTTTTAGTTTGCTTCCGCCTGGAAACTTCAGCGAATAAAATTTGTTCTCCACATCCAGAGCGCTTTTGCTGTGTTTTTCACGTGGCATACTTCCGGATAAATCTTCCCCCTCTTCATCGTATTTCTTAAAGTTAGTGGCAGCCAGAAAGGGGTTAGTGTTTAGCAGTGCCGAGCGAGGAATAGATGGTGGTCGGCCCATCGCTGGGTAACTGGGCAGACAATCATGCTCTATGGCATTGGTTAGCTGATCGTTGGAAAAGTTATTCGTGTTAAACTTCTGAGTTGTTGCAGCATGCAATTTTATTTGGAATTGATGCTTTTGCTGATTTTTCTGGGAGTACTCAGAGTAACTTTTGGGGAAGCAATTGGTTAGGTTAAGTTGAATTTGACGATTGGAGTCTAGTTGAGATAGGTTTTGATTATTTTGATCAGTAGACGATGGGCGGGGGATGGTGTTGTTCTGTGATCTGTGAGCATGATCACAAAAATGTTGTTCCTGGTATAAATGTAGATCTTGAGTGGACAGACGATCTTGCTGATGGTTGACCGATGGTAGATTGATATTTCCACTAAGTCCCTTGAGTCGTTGAGCAGCACGCATCGCATTTGTGTTGTTATTAAAATTTGTAGGGGTAGTAGAGAACTGGGATATGAGTCCATTTTATAAGCAACATGAGTTAGTTAGGCAGAGCACACGAAGAAAATAAAGGAACAGATAAAATGATATTAGTTTGATTGTTAGTTTTTGTTTTGTTGTTAAAACATTTTATCGTATGTTTACATCTTGATGTCAGTTTTAAAATATTTGCTAGCGAACAACAATAAAGACTTTAATAATGCATTGATAATTTAAATGAATGGGAAATAAGTTATATATTTAAAATTATTTGATGTTGACTTAACATATTAACATATTTTTAAAACTATGTTAACCATAAAGCCACAAAAAAAAATGATTATTCAGGTGCAAAAATAGGGTCAAAACGTTTTAAAAATAAAAATAAAACTTTTTAAAAATCCAAAGTAAAACCAAATTTATATGAAGCGTTTTACTTTTTAAAATGTCCCCACCCCCCCCCCCCTTCCCTTTTTTGCACCTAAAACTTTTGCTAGTTTTCTCTGTGTAAACCATTATTTACATATATTTTACACATTATTACTTATCCAAAAAAAAAAACTATAATTACTCTTTTAAATACTTCTTAAAGATATGAGAAATATTTATGTAAACAAAACTTTAATACAATTCATTGGCGGCAGCACTTATAATTTCATATTTTATTTCAATATCAAATTGTATTCCAAGTAACTAAAGCAGTGGTGGCCAGCAGAAGCAGCACACACACAATGAAAGCACGCATTGGGATTGTGTGAGTGGTTGCAAGCACGAAGCTGGCTGTGTGCGTGACGTTTTTCTGCCCTGCAGTTCCCGAATTCAGACCGAGCGCTAAATTGCACTGAGTCGTCTGCGACGGCGGCAGAGCAGTGATTCACTGCCAAAAAGGCGCTGAATGGAACTGCTTTACAGCGTACGTGTGCGCCGAAACGCTGGCAGCGCAGCGGCAGAGAAATTCCCTATCCCATGGGTCGTGCGCGCGGCCTCTGCTGGCTACCACTGAACTAAAGTAAATCATCAAATGTGAAACAAAAGTTAAGTATGAATTGAAATTCAATAACTTTTAAATTAAAAAACGCTTTTATAAATTATAATCAAAAAACCAAAATTTCAGGGAAAAAATAATTTTTTTTAATTTTTAATAAAATAATTGCAAAACATAAGACAAATAAGAAAAATACAAAACAAAACAAAACTCTATAGTCGAATTGATCGACTATCAAATACCCGTTACTCTTCGAAATTGATATGCCTTCAGATATTATACGCTAATGACAGTACGGTCACCGAACGTATAAGGCCTTTTAACTATCGAGTAAGGGATATAAATGTGGATTCAAGTAAGTCTAGTGAGTGAAAAATTGTAATGCAGTATTAGAAAGAAGATAAATATGTTATTTATACCTTGTTAGGTGCCGTTTGCAGACCATGAAATGGAAGATTCTCATACTCGCCAGGTTCCGTCAATGGTTCCCCCAGTGAAGACGACTTGTCGTGTACTATGAGGTAATACGGTACGGATTGGTTGTTTTTTTAAATATTTTTCCCAGGAATTTGTATATTTGATTTTGGAAGCAAACGAGAAAAAATAAAATAAAATAATTAGAATAAAATGTATTAATAAAAATATTCAAAATACGTCAAATGTAATTTTAAAAGAAATTTGTTTTCCTTTATATTGTTAATAACATTTTAAAATAAAAATGAATTTTATGTTTGTAAAGTAAAACAAGCAGTGCTTTTATGTTTAAAACTTCAGGCATACACGAACCACAACATAAGGTAAGTAAATAATATAAGATCAAATGATTATTAAATTCATTGAATGTAAAATTGCATACATTTTAATAGATAATATACTTACGATTGTGTTATTGTAAAAACTAAGTTTAATTCATAAATGTCTACAAACCAAGAAATTGTAAAAATCCTATTATATGGTTTTAAAAACTTCTGTAACAATGAAAATGTCGTAACCATTTTAAAAGAACTAACACAAGATTTTGGGTTGTTAGAGTTTTCAGGGACACACCTCAATAAGCAAAACCACAAATGTTCATGAACCAGTACATCGTACGTCAAACCAAACATAACAAGAGAGAACGCTATAGTCGAGTGGGTGTCCAGGCTATCTGATACCCGTCACTCGGATAGCAGTGCGAGGGAGATGTAAAACTTTGATTGCGCATAACTTTTGAATGAATGGTGCGATTTGAAAAATGTCTTCTACATTTCTACATATTAATAAACACTATAAAATTGCATTTATACTTTTTAAAAATCTTAAAAGATGTGGCCGCCGGACACATTTTAAAATCGTTTATGGCGATTGTGGGCGTTAGGCGTTAGGAAGCCAAAGAATCTACATTATTAATACCAACTTTCTAGCTTTTATAGTTTCCGATATCTCAGCGTTCATACGGACAGACAGACAGACATGGCTAGATCGACTCGGCTAGTGATTCTGATTAAGAATATATTGTATATACTTTATGGTGTCGGAAACGCTTCCTTCTAGATGTTACATACTTTTGCGCGAATACAATATACCCTTTTACTCTACGAATAACGGGCATAAAAAGTGATATTTGAGGGTTGTCGCAAGTAGGATTGTTAACTTATATTACGCAACTTTTTCTGCCGAAAATGTTTGACAACGAGTCAACCGAACAAATTTGCAAACCTTGGCGAAATTAAGATATCTGTAAACGAGGACTGAGAAAAACAATCGAGAACGCTATAGTCGATTGCTGTGACTATTACCGTTCCTTAGCTAAAGAGATGGCGAGGGAAATGGAGATTTAAAAGCAGCAAAAAATTGTATTGCTTATTCCCATTTGAACCACTTTTGATGAGTATATGGGTATTAATACCCAGTTGGACTTTAGTTGAAGCAAAGGCTACTCGTTTCGTACGGAATTGGGCAGAGAGACCTAGTCTCCACCTCCAGAAAACCTTCATTCGCTTTTACATGCAGGTATCCAGGCTAATTTGGGTGGCGACCCAGTCGTGCCTTAAGTCTTGTGGTGTCCAAAATCCATATAGAATTCTTTGTGTAAATGGAAGATCATCCCCGAGGTTAAGCGAGACATTCTCGTAAACCCGTCGCTCCTACGAGCTCTACAGAATCTTCGATTGTGACATATTCTTGGTGTTATTACACTGAAGGATTGTGGTCAGCACAAGATTTAAAGTCCAACTGTCTTGATAAATTGATACAATAAATTCTCATTTTCACTTATAACAAGAGAGAACGCTATAGTCGGGTTGGTGTCCCGACTATCTAATACCCGTCACTCAGCTAAAGGGAGTGCGAGGGAGATGTATATATAACCTTTTTTTGATTGCGTATAACTTTTTAGTGAATGGTACGATTTGAAAAAACATTTCGATAGGTATAAATATACACAACAAAATTGCATTTATACTACTCGGAAATCTTTGGTGTGGGCGCCAGACACATTTTAAAATCGTTAGTGGGCGATTGTGGGCGTTAGAGGGGGCGTGGCGCTCGGCTGAATTAAACTTGCGCTGCGTAGGAAGCCCAAGAATATGTGTGGGAAATCTCAACCTTCTAGTTTTTGTAGTTTCCGAGATCTCAGCTTTCATACAGACGGACAGATGGACATGGCTATATTTGAAAAATTTTTTCTACATTTCGATAGGTATAAATTAACACAACAAAATTGCATTTATACTTCTCCGAAATCTTTAAAAATGTGGGCGGCAGACACATTTTAAAATCGTTTGTGGGTGACTGTGAGCGTTAAAGGGGTCGTGGCACTCGGATGAAACAAACTTACGCTGCGTAGGAAGCCAAAGAATATGTGTGAGCAATCCCAACTCAGCGTTCATACAGACGGACAGACAGACAGACGGGTAGACGGACAGACGGACATGGCTATATCGACTCGGCTAGTGACCCTGATCAAGAATATATATACTTTATAGGGTCGGAAACGCTCCTTCTCCCTGTTACATACTTTTGCACGAATACAATATACCCTTTTACTCTACGAGTAACGGGTATAATAAAAGTTAAAAGACAGCGAGTTCCAGCGAGATAGAATGAAGTATGTTGACAGCCTCAGTAGCTATCCTCAGGATGTCTTCAATATCACCTCGGAGTTAACTGATCGCATCGAAAAGACTTAGCAAAAGGATGAATTTATCAAGTCTATCCTAGAACATTGGATAACTCGCCCCACTAAAAATTTCAAACTGAAAGGCAACTTTTTGTTCAAGTATGTTGATGGAAATGATTTGCTGGTCGTGCCAAAATCATTGAAACACGAAATAATATCTTACGCACTTAACACGGGACATTTTTCGATGCAAAAAACGTTACACTTATTGCGCCAACAGTTGTGGATCTCGCATATAGAAAGCAAGGTGGCACAGGTTATTAAGTCTTGCATAAAGTGCATTATATGCAACAAAAACCTGGGAAAACAGGAAGGTCAGTTGTTCTGCTTTGGAAAAGGAGACTGCCTATGGATGCAAGCAGTAATCAATAAAGTTTACTATGGCCGTTATTGATGCTTTCAGCAAATTTGTATGGCTGGTTATAATCAAAGCCACTAACTGCGAGGAAGTTTTAAAGACAGGTCTGCTGTGTTTGGGTACCCATCCCCATTGCTAGCGACTGAGAAGTAGTAGCATGCCATAAATTTCTGATTTGTTTAATTCAATTCTATGTGAAATAAATTGAATGTTTTTCTAATTCATTTCAAATTGAATGAATGAATGAATAATTTTTATGAATTTTTTGAATTTTTCAGAATTTTTTTGTGCCTTCTTTTGAGAACAAAAAGTGGAACATTTTTAAATCAATGCAGTTGCATAGTGAATAAAATTCAGGCAGATTTAACTACACATTATGGGCCTTTCTTCTTCAAAAGAAATTGTCTTTTGAATTATTTCGGATTTCATGCCGTTCATTCATTCGATTCGATTATACTCAAAATTCAAATTCATTCAATTCTATTAAACTCAAAATTCAAATTAATTCATTCACATAAAAATTCAAAATAATTCATTGAATCAATTCATGCATGTAAATGTAATTTCATGACATTTTGTCTGACAATTATTCTATTGACGTCTTTCCTTCAAATACGGTTTTGGTTTCTAGGCGTGTATTTTTAACGAAGCCATTTATGCCAGAGCTTTTGGATTTTTTGCAACTTTTTTAACTTTGACGCAGAGTAGCTTCTAAACTAATGACTGGAATTCAATATGAAAAAGTTAAAGGACATTCTATTACCTGTAAAATGAGTCTAAGATGACCAAAATCGGTTTACCAAAACAAAAGATAGACAAGAAAGGAAGCCAGCCGACTTATGTACTACCGGCTGGTTCCGACTTATATACTACCTGCAATAGAAAGAAAATTTAAAGAAAGTTTCAACCCGATAGCTTTAAAACTGAGAGACTAGTTTGCGTAGAAACGGACAGACAGTCGGACAGACGGACATGGCTAGATCGACTCGTCTGGTGATGCTGATCAAGAATATATATACTTTATGGGGTCGGAAACGTCTCCATCACTGCGTTGCAAACTTCTGACTGAAATCATAATACCTTCTGCAAGGGTATACAAAATAAAACAAGAAAGGAAGCTAGCTTCGGCAAGCCGAAGCTTATATACCCTTGCAGATCATTCTATTATTTCACATTAATTTTTCGATCGTTTCTATGGCAGCTAAATGATATAGTAGTTCGATCTTTTTAAAATTAAAATCGAAATTCGGAAATATTTAAAAATAGTCTGGGATATGACGAGAATGTAAGAGAAGAGAATGTAATAAAAATCAACAAAGATATAATTTTTTTCCTATTAATTTCCATTTAATTTTTCGACCGTTCCTATGGCAGCTATATGATATAGTGATCCGATTTTTAAAATATTTAATTCGAAATTCAGAAATATATAAAAAATAATATTCCCAAGATTAGAAGGTAATACTTTAAAAAACACCGAAGCTAGAATTTTTTTAACGTTTTTTTTTTCCGATCCTTCCTATGGGAGCTATAGGATATAGTTGTCCGATCCGGTCGGTTCCGACTTATAAACTACCTGCAATAGTAAGAAGACTTTTGGGAAAGTTTCATCCCGATAGCTTAAAAACTGAGAGACTAGTTTGCGTAGAAACAGACAGACGGACAGACGGACAGACAGACAGACGGACAGACGGGCAGACGGACGGACAGACGGACATGGCCAGATCGACTCGTCTAGTGATGCTGATCAAGAATATATGTACTTTATGGGGTCGGAAACGTCTCCTTCACTGCGTTGCAAACTTCTGACTGAAATCATAATACCCTCTGCAAGGGTATAAAAAGGCCAAAAAAATTTGAAGTGCCCATTTCTTAATTAGGAAGATGTTCTTTACCAGAAAATTAAGGTTGTCTTCAATCGACTTCCTGCGAGTCGAAGCAAGGCTAGACAAAAAATAAGCGAGCGCAGGAGCTGCCTTAAACCATCAACAGTCGACAAACTGTTGCTTTAAAAAAAAACGATTTAATCAATTATCTCAAATAAAAAACTAAGGGCCGGTTTCTCGAGTGCCGGCTAACATTTCTCGAACAGATGAAGTCCCTGCTAAGGCATTTTGGCTTTCTCGATCATCAATGTGAGAGCTAACTTTGACAGGGACTTGGCTCGATAAAACGACAGCTGATTTCCCAAAGCCAACTAAGAGGAAGAAACGAAATCACAGCTGACTTTGCTTTTAACTTATACCCAAACAAGAGAATGTAGGAGAATATTTTCTTCACAATCTAGCCGAATTAGCACCTGTTCCCCCGAAGAAAATAGCAGGTTTCATAAGAGGAACGGGATGGACTCTATCTAACTTCGTGGTAAAAGTGTACTTATGATCCGTTGCGGTATCACAATGGGCCAGTGATGGCCTAAGTGGGCTGACCTTGTGTCAGCCGCCGCGCTAACCTAACCTAACCTAACCTATACGCAAACAGCTGATGAAATAATCAAAGCATGCATTTTTTGCGCTTTACAGCACAATTCTGTGCTCCAAAAGCACTCTGTAATTTGTTCAGATAAATTAAAGGAGTCGAGAAAGCCGATTTGCTTTTACGAACAGTTTATTTGGTCTTTAAGTTTTTCGGACAGATCAGGAACTTTGACAGGGACTCGAGAAACCGGCCCTAAGACTGAAATAAATATTTTGCTGTTTTTGCAAACATCGATTATTAATCAATGGTTTTCATGAAAGCACTCACAAACATCGATGCAAGCAAACATCGATGTTTTTTCAGCTCTACTCCGTGGGGCCGTCCGGGTTAACCTAACCTAATCTACAATGTTAGGAAAGCTGCTCAAGAAGAAGGGCCAAGCTTAATATTACAACAACGAGCTCCGACAATATGAAATTCTGGAAATACGCCAATTGGAACGTGGATTGCTTGTCGTCTGCGACAGACTGCAGTAGCTAGGATGACCGAATGTAATGAGGAGAAGGTTTGGACTAGAGCCCTGCATCAATTGATGCAATGAATTATTTTGAATTGTATTGTTTTATGTGAATGAATTAATTTGAGTTTAGAGTTAATTAGAATTGACTTAATTTGAATTTTGAGTTTAATTGAGTTTAATGAATGAATGGATGAATGGCATGAATTCCGAAATAATTCAAACGACATTGGCTGCGTTCGGAAAGAACAACATGATCACTGATCACTGATGGATTTCTTACGATAGTTCTGCTGAACGCTACCTTTTCTTGATACATGATACATCGCTGTTGGCGTGTATCGATAGGCGAAATATCGAAACTTATTAACATAATAATTAGAAAAACCATCAATTCGGTAGAATTTATTATAATTGTTCAGCAATTTTTGATTTTTATGTATCCACGATAGCTGTGAGAAGTGCTGGAGTTGCGGGGGCGGGAAAAATACATTTTTTCAAAATGCGCGCGCCTTATTTGATATATGTATACTTTATTTTTACGTCATCGAAATGTATCATGAGCGTTCAGCAGAACAAACTTGATCACTGATTACTGATCCATCATTGATCAGTGATCATGTTGTTCTGCTGAACGCGGCCATTCTCATTTGAAGGAGAAAAGGGTCATAATTTTGTTGTTCAATCTTCCTGAATTTTATACACTATGCAGTTATACACTATGCAGAAAGCACAAATAATTTCTGGCAAATTCAAAAATATCATAAAAATTATACATTTCAATTCGAAATGAATTAGAAAATAATTCAATTCATTTCAAATAGAATTGAATTAAATAAATCAAAAATTTCATGGCATACTACAATACATCAAAAATTGAATGATTCACGCAGGGCTCTAGTTTGGATCAAGTTGGCAACCCCACACAATACAAAAGTAACAGATGATTAGAAAGAAACCCGCACAGTCGAAAAATAGCAGTGAGTTTCTGAATATCAATAATGAACTCAAAACCAATCGAAAAGTCGTTATATGTTGCGGAGGGTTAATAAGAAAATGTGAAACAAAATTACTTTAGAATACCAAAAAAAATTAAAAATTAAAAAAAACATTGAGCTGTAAGAGTCGTGTATAATTATTCACTAAAAAAGTTTTTGTCCACTTTTTTCAAAATTCTATAAAAAATAATAACGGACATAAATTAATTTGGTAAAATGCTTAAAACATAAGTAATTTAACTCTTTACAAATATAAAAAAAAAATAGATTAATTTGACAGTCAGAAAAAAAGGTTTTGATTTTTTCTACCCACTACCCATTTTAAGCGTTGGAACACTTTAAGGTGTAAGTTGGGACACCCGTTTTGCATACAAAAAGGTCCCAGCCCGACAGAGGTCGCATTCTACCAAGCTAATTTCTTTGAAATTAGGTAAAATACGATTGTTCAAGGAGCCTATTGGTTTTAATTGTTTTTTGGTCTAAGTTTATTTAAAAGGGACGGGACACAAGTTAAAACGAACTAAAATAGACTAAATTAACATAAATAAATAGTTTTTAAAAGCTTGGAGTACGTTAGGTATTAGTTTTATTTACTTTAAAAAGTGTTCCAACTTACAGATCTCTTTTTCAAAATGTCATTTTTTGGCACTTTTCAAAAAAAATTATTTTATAGTTTTCCTTAAGGAAAAACAAATTTTTTTTGTTATTTTAAAGCTAAAACACTAAGCTTTCGATCAGTACCTAGCACGTAAAGTTTCATAAGCTTATGACCAAATGGCAGATCATAAACAAAAGGTGTATCAACCTACAGGCCTCTCCCCTACATAAATTCGGATATCAACGAAAAATCAGACCAAGAAGTATTATAAATTTACTAAACTAACAAACTTTTTATAATTTCTTCATTTAGTACGCTGCAAGGTGCGCTTGTCATTAAATTTTTAGGTCGTCAAAGGGTGTTTTTAATAAAAACGTTTCATACGAGTTACTCGAAAATGAAAAGGGTATATTGCTTTGAAAGGTACATAACAGGATGCCTTTCAACCCTATTAAGTATTCTTATTTACGATCACATGTCGAGTTGATCTAGCCATGTTCGTCTGTCTGAAACTACAAAGCAAAAAAAAACGATTGGTAAAATTAACCAATATAATAGTAAAACAGTCGCCAACCACAGATTTGCCAATTTTAACAATCAAATAGTTACTCTTACCTAATACGTAAACGTAGTGGTTACTAAAAAAAATAGTTACGCAACTGTAAAAAAGGGTTCTTTGTGTTTAGGTGTTCCATCGCACCGCAAGTGCATTTCACTCGACCGTTACGCCAACTCTTGATTAGCGCTAACATGTTTAAAGATTTTGTAAAAATGTTAATTCGATTTCGTTATTTATCAATCGACAAAGAATAATGTAATAGCCGCTAGCTGGCACGCGTTTAAAAAGTCGCTTCCTCTAGCGAGTATAGGCATAACCTTTGTTGTTTGACACAATTTTTTAAATATTTGTTAGCACCTATCTTACGGATCCGATAATAATGCTTAATTTAAAAGAGTTTGGCTTTATCTTATATAGACAAAAATGCCGCTTAAAATATTCTTACTTTCAACATGTTCGAGTTTCTTGGATTGGGTCGTTGATTCGGCTGAACCGCTCCAGCTAATTGTATTTTGGAAATTCCTTAATGGTAATGTAGAACTTATGGGTTGGGGAGGAGGCATAAAACACCGATTTTGACGAGGTGCCAAGGAAGGGGAGACATTCCAAGTAAAGCCTCCTATTTTCTGGGAACAATTTTTCTTTGCATCTGTAGTTTCTATTTTAGATTCCTCCGCGTCTAATAACGGCACTTGAAATGTCAAATGTGATTGACAACGGCTGTGCTGATTTGTTAAAGATGATTCTCCAATTGTGTTTGTCGTTCCTTGAGTCGTCTCTTTGGCCTTCTTGTAGGTTACTATACGATAAGTATTTGTTGATTGATGTAAATCATTCAGTAACAAGGTAAACAAATTAAAAATAAATGTTACGGTGCAACTAATCTTAACAAAAAATACTCTACCACTTCCGCTGCAACGTATTCCTTTAAGACGATGCTGAGTTCCGAACTGCGTTGAGTTTTTGTTAGAAGCCAGGCCACGCCAAAAGGTCTGCAATAGACCAACATGGCTCCGCTGACTTTCCCGAGTACAATCGTCAGAAGGCTTTTTAAAAACCAATGATAAAATGTAATCCAATTTTCTGTGGCCAGAGCCTGGTGTTTTGGCAGGCAAGTTATCCAAGGGTGCTACTTCTGCTGCAGACTTGTTCTCTTGTGCAACCTCCAATCGAGGTACTGCAAGAGTAGATAACTCTGATGCTGCGTTGTTCTCTAATACCACAGACACATCAGTGAGGACGATACTATCGGAGTTAGACTGTCTTTTTCTTAACACAGCACTCAATTCGGTCGATAACTGGTCTATGTTGCCGCCTTTGCTACATAGATTGGGGCTTAATGTCATTCGGTTTACAGCCAAATTTTCTTTTGTGTTACTGCTTACATGAAGCATTACCCCAGGGCGAATTGGCCAGCGCGGTGGCGATCTCGGTGCGTTTGCATTAAAGCTAGTCAAAGACGGATTTGCTAAGAAGGCTGTGGTTTTATCCTGTATTGGGAGGCTCCCACCCGCTTGTGTCATTTCTGACTGATCAGACAGTACACTGAAATGTGATGTGTGATTAAGAGAGGTGTGAAGGTGAAGTTATCCGGGTAATACGGTGAAAATAAAGAGGTTATTTAAAAATACATGATAAATGCAAATACATAAGGGTGCATGCAAAGTTCATTTACAAAATTTGACAGCATGCTCACTGTTAGTTCTAGAGACTTCCAGTAATAGAATGTATTTCTAGTATAGAAACATTTAATTGAGAAGTTATTGAAATTAGAAATCATATGATTGGATAAAAAGAATTGAATTTAAATATAAAAACAGATTATTGAAAATAGAAATCATATGATTCGACAAATAGAATTGAATTTAAAAATAATGGTGTGTATAAAAAAATATAGTTAATAAATAAGGGATATTCGTTTAATTTTGTTTTAAAATATGCATGTTACAATTATCGTTCTCATTTTTATTTTATAGCATTTAAAATTGTATTTATCAAATAAATCTATAAACTTGACTTACCTATTAGCACTTAGGGAAACTTCCGTGAGATCTGTACATATAGGTGTAGTTGTGTATATGTGGAATGTACGTGGAATTGTTGAAGCACAGAATGGTAACCGTTTCATGCGATTTATTATTTAAATACAGCGTGCAATGATGAGGCCCCAGACAATTGTGAAGCAAAGCGTACATATGCAATAGATACATTGAGAAGTCAAGCAAATATAATTTAATAATATTTTAAATACATGTAAAATAAATACATATCTTATATCTCATATTCGTAAGTTTGTTGCTTTGTTTACACTGCAATCCTATTAGTGGTAACCTAAACCAGAAAGGAAGTTATATACCCTTATAGTTAAAATAAATACTTAACGTTTACCATATCTTCAAATGGGACCGTTAATTAAAAATATTTGAACAAATAATGGAATGGAAGCAGTGCAAGCAGTCGTTTTGCTACGTGCATATCTGCATCTCGCTCGCGTTTTCTTTTGCTGAGTAACGGGTATCTGATAGGTACTCGTCTGTAGCGTTCACTCTTGTTTTTTAATAACATTAATTATAACTAAAGTGTTCATCAGTTAAGGTTAACTAATATTATATCCTCCAAAATGTCTTCTTCAATGCTACCCCTGAGATCCGGTAAAACAAATTTCAAAGTGGAAAACGCCCTTTCTACTAATACCTGTGTAGCAAGTACAGCATGAACTATAAGCTTGTTTCCCTAAGTTTTTACATCGGTATACATCCCAGAACTTTAAAATACCTTCGCCTTTGGTTTTTATTCTTTCTTTGCCATCGAAAGATTCAATAATATCACACGCTATTTTCATACCTTTAATATTATAGTTGACTTTCATGTTCATCATCTATTGAACAGAAACATTGAAAACAGCATCATCATATAATTCACGTATATACACTGGTCGGCATAAATATTTTGACAGATTTGACTATACTCACATTTTGAACTTTTAATATAAACTTTTGGCACCTATAGAACGAGCAATTCAATTCCGTTTAAGTGACACAAAAATGTTCTTAACCCATTAAGCACCCTTTGAAAAGATAGGACATTTTGTGAAAGTCAAATTTTAAATTTTTTTCCTGGGGCTTAAAACAAAAATGTTTCGATGCAAAGTTTTTCCCCAATCAAAATTAATAATAACTGCAAAAAAAAAATTTAAAAATATTTTTCCTTGTATTTTTGATGAGTCAAGGAACTTAATTCAATAGGTGTGATCTCTTTTCTAAGAATTTCCACCAATCGTCTATATAACAATAGTTTACAAAATAATATTCTTGGAGAGCTCCAAAGCAATTGATGGCAAATTCTGTTAGTGTTCGACCCCCAAATCACGAAAATTCCACTAATTTTTTTTTCGATGGCACAGTTTTTTTTAAAGATTTTTTAAAGTTCAAAATGTTAAATATCGGACTTTTTCGAATTTCTTCCTATATCTCGGCAAATATCCACCCAATTGGGCCAGTTTTTGTTTCATTATAAAGTCAATAGATCAGAGCTTAACTTTGCCATACAGATCAATATGATTGGATAAGTAATGGCAGCGCAGCAGCTCGACAAAGATGAAAAATGTGTTTTTTGGTCCTCTGTAGGTCGGCTGTATGTATCGTAAAAACTCGAAATAAATCCGTTGAAAAATTATAATGGGTACAAACTTAAAGTTTACATCCCACCGGACAAAACAAGCCGAGTATGGCCCAAATTCATAAAAAAATGGATTTATGGTGGATTTTTAAAGTTCGGATTTTTCAACTTTTTTCGGTTGACAAAGTTCAAATTTTAGTTTTATCCTAGGCGGCGACATGTAAACAAAAATGAGTGGTGATGGCAGCCGGGTCAAAAAATAGCTAAATCAGATATTTAAAAGCTAGAAAATTATAAAAATGAATTTAATTTTTAAAAATTCCTTAAAAAATATAAAATTGCTTGCGTTATGACTGTGAGTATTTTTAATAAGTAATATCTTCTTATGAAATAACCATACTTTCAAAAAAGCATGCTTTTTTTAATAAGTACTGCAGTATCAAAAAACGAAAAAAAGACTACGAATAAAAAAAGAGGATTGTGCTTGTGATTGTGTGTGATAATGAATAAAATTAAGGAATACAATTGCTTAAATGGTCCAGACACTTTTTGGAATGTGTGTGGTAAATTTATTATGAGCAATACATTTCGACCCTTTGACAGTGAGGTAGAAGATCGATATTTCCTCTACTTTCGCATTAAACCAAATCTTGAAGAGGCTTGGACACCGAGGAGAATTTGCGAATATTGCCGCTTGACATTACTTAAATGGAGCGAAGGCAAACGGTATGTTTTTGTTTTCGATGCTTTTTTGAAAGGTCCATTATTGTTTTCTTGACATAGATGCTACATGAAGTTTGACACGCCAATGATGTGGAGAAAACCATCTTGTCATGTAACATATTGCTACTTTTGCCTTAGTAAATGCATCGAAAACAAAAACATACCGTTTGCCTTTATAATGAAACAAAAACTGGCCCAATTGGGTGGATATTTGCCGAGATATAGGAAGAAATTCGAAAAAAGTCCGATATTTAACATTTTGAACTTTTAAAAATCTTTAAAAAAAAACTGTGCCATCGAAAAAAAAATTAGTGGTATTTTCGTGATTTGGGGGTCGAACACTAACAGAATTTGCCATCAATTGTCTTGGAGCAGTTTGGCTGTAAACTAGTGTAATTAGTGAATGAATTAAAAGGCTATTTACACTAGGGTGGAGTTATGGAGTTATGGGGCTATTGACATAACCATGTTTTTATACCCGTTACTCGTAGAGTAAGGGTATATTGTATTCTCGCAAAAGTAACAGGTAACAGGTAGAAGGAAGCGTTTCCGACGCCATAAAGTATATATATTCTTGATCAGAATCACTAGCCGAGTCGATCTAGCCATTTCTGTCTGTCCGTCTGTCTGTCTGACAGTTCGGCATAGCTGAAAAAGTGGAAAAAAATGCAAAAATGCTGGCATAAATGGCTTCGTTAAAAATACACGCCTAAAAACCGAAATTAGTTTTATGACTTCTACTTGAAGATACATCTTTAAGCCAACTAATAAGACCATCAACTAAAAAATCAATCAAGGGTTCGATTTTATATCGATTTTTTATGTTGGGAAAAGCCGGTATTACAGCCCTGTTAAAGCCCTGTTGTGTCAGTTAACAGCTGTAAATGGCCAAAAAAACACCGTTGTCGCAAGCTTCAAAAATGCATATCAAATTAATTTGCTGGTGGATTGTAATGATCAATAGCTTGATTTCTTTGTCAAAGTACCTTCTACCAGTAGAAGTTATAAAAATAATTTCGGTTTTTAGGCGTGTATTTTTAACGAAGCCATTTATGCCAGCATTTTTTCATTTTTTTAAACTTTTTCGACTTTGACGAAGTGTAGCTTCTAATCTAATGAGTGGATCTCAATGCTGTGTATAAGAGGGCATTCTATTACCTGTAAAATGAGTCTTTGATGGCCGAAATCGGTTAACCACAACTCGAGTTAGAAATTAAAAAAGTGTCAAAAACGTTTTTTACACTAAAAAAAAATTGTATCCATACAAAAAATTTTAGGTGCTCTTTTCTTCATCAGAAAGACGTACCTTACCGGAAAACAAAGGTTTCCTTCATGGTATATTTCAACGATTTTTTTTTTTGTAAACTGGTGTTATGTGTGAAATCATTTTTCGTCACAAATGTTGATATCAGAACTTTTGTATGTTTATGGTGCGATGGTCATTAGTTTTTTATCCGTAAAGAGATGTTTTTATTTGATTGTATACAGGATACAAAATAAAACTAAATTATTAACCACAAATACTTCTTTACTCTGACTCAACACTCCTTACATTGTTGGGATAGTAAAAAATAGTAAAAATAACAAAGCAAAGACAAATACAAAAATTTTGAGAAAATAACAAGCCAAAATTTTTACTCTGACCCCGGTAACAACATAAAAACAATGAGCATTACATTATTGAATTGAAAATAACCCTCAACCTTTTTTCACAATTTTTGACCAATATAAAGTAGGTCCAAATATGCTTAGCATATTCCTTAATCTTTTTTGACCTAAAAAAATTTATATTTTGATATGCCATAGTTTTCTTAAAGCTTGTATTGTTATAAGTTTATTAAATTTTGTTTAGAATTTTCAGACCACAAACAAAAAAAAAAACCTAAAATCCGATGTCTAGTGATAACTCTGTGTTACACCAAAAACCAAACATGTGTTCTGCGGTTCAAAAGTTGCCAAAAAGTATTATTTTTACCAAATTTGATGTCCTTCTTGACCTTTTTTGAGAACATATTCACGGTTCAAAGTGAATAAGATTCTTAAGTATTCATTGAGGTTAATAAACAAAGGTTTAATTTTGTAACACAGTGTAATTCAACGGTAATAAATATGCAAATGCGTTTATCTTAAAGCTCTAAATGCTTTATTAGAAAAATTACATGCAAGAGTTTGCTACTTTGGCTTATTTAAATAAAGTAAAAAGTAAAAAATTCAAACATGAAATTAATATTTTTAAGCTTTTTTGTTGTTCGCTTTAATTTTTGTCGAAATTTTTGACTTCGCATTTCAGCACATTTATTAAAATCAGTCTTTATCTTGTTCAAATATTTATACTCACATTTATCCTGGCGGCGGCGACGACGGCAAATGCATATAATTATGCAACAAATAATAATCACGGTCAGCAATAATCCCAAAATAACAGCAACCATTATGATAAGTGTGTTCTTTTCCCAAAGCTGCCACCATGCCAGTTGCTCTAAATTTTGAAAAAAAAAATAGAATATTTAAATAATTAATATTTTTTGGAACTACAAAAAATTACTAAATAACTTACAAAAATATTTTTAATGGAATGCCTTGGAATGATTTGCAAGGAGTCATACATACACACATTGTGCGTTCCCAAAAAACTCAAATTAAGGTTGTTATTCTTTTATACTCGCTTTCTGCCTGTCTTTCCTTAGGAACACCAAGATGATATAACCAGTAATGATTGTACTTACTTGTAAAATCGATTTTTTTAGTTGATGTTTTTTTATGTTTTAATTAGTTGAAGCTGTCAGATTACACTCTCAAAACTCGATCGGATCAATACTTTGGGAGATATTGCCGTTGAATGTTATGTTTTTCCGGTCACTAGCCGGACGCAGCTAATTTTAATCGTGTTCTATTTATGGGCCCAATAACAAAAAGTTATGAATTCCGCATTTCAAAAGCTACCACTTGAATGAATGACTTTTGAAATATTTTATCTTTTACTAAAAAAAATAAAAAAAAAATAGTTTTCAATCTTTTCTTTCAATTAATACGCTAACATACAAAATATACGACGATCCTGTCACCAGTTAAGAGGTTCGCCCGATGAGTGTTTTTTTTTTTTGAGTCTCCGAAAAATGGTTTCAGTCGAAAACTATTAGTATATTTATCGTAATTATACCCGTTACTCGTAGAGTAAAAGGGTATATTGTATTCGTGCAAAAGTATGTAACAGCTAGAAGGAAGCATTTCCGACCCTATAAAGTATATATATTCTTGATCAGGGTCACTAGCCGAGTCGATATAGCCATGTCCGTCTGTCCGTCCGTCTGTCTGTATGAACGCTGAGATCTCGGAAACTATAAAAGCTAGAGGATTGGTATTTGGCATGAAGATTCTTGGAGTTCCTACGCAGCGCAAGTTTGTTTCAAAAGGGTGCCACGCTCCCTCTAACGCCCACAATCGCTTATATACGATTTTAAAAATTTCAATATTTCGGAAAAGTAAAAATGCAGTTTTATTGTGTTTATCAATACCTATCGAAATGTAGAAATTTTTCAAATCGGACCATTCGTAAAAAAGTTATGCGTGTTCAAAGTTTCTATCTCCATCTCCCTCGCACTCCCTTTACCTGAGTAACGGGTATCTGATTGTCGGGGCACCCGACTATAGCGTTCTCTCTTGTTTTAAATGTGATACATTACGTCAAACCAAATACAAACCAAAAATCTTTGAGGAGCTTCAACTTTTGAACGAGTCACCGATTTTTAAGCAACACAGGGCTTTTCTGTACAAAGCATTCCAATTTAAAAAAAATGTGCATTTAGAAAAACATACTAAAAAAGTTTATAAATTTTAAACCAATTATGCGCCG
Source organism: Drosophila lutescens (assembly GCA_037075285.1). Classification (NCBI taxonomy): domain Eukaryota; kingdom Metazoa; phylum Arthropoda; class Insecta; order Diptera; family Drosophilidae; genus Drosophila; species Drosophila lutescens. The sequence goes on from JBAMCF010000386.1 coordinate 41,382, forward strand.
TTTTATTTTTTCGAAAAAATCTTAAAATTATTTATTTCTAAGAACCCTGTGAAAGAATATTTGGGACAGCCATATTAGGCAGGCCATCCACAACATGTTCTCCGAACAAATTCGACTGTGGATGGCCTGCTTTAGTAAAAGTTATACATAATAAGAAAAAAGCTTATATACCCTTGCAGATCATTCCTACTAAATTTAAAAATTATAATTCTTCTTTCCTTCCTATGGCATATATATCCGATTATCGTCCGATTACACAGACCAACAGAAGCTTTGTCTAGGCCTGACACAATTTTATTTCGTTAAATGATGCTTTGCACTAAATTTGTCCTAAAATTTGCTGTTTATTATCCGTTAATTACACCAGTTTACAAAATAAAATCGACCTCACCCTAATCGAAGGCAACCTTAATTTTCCGGTAAGTACATCACCCTGATTAAGAAATGGGCACGTATAATTTTTTGTATGGTGCCAATTTTTTTTAAGTGTATAAAACATTTTTGACTTCTTTTTATTTTTTATCTCGAGTTTTGGTGAACCGATTTTGGTCGCCGAATTTTACAGGTAATATAATACCCTTTAAGTTTCTTATATTCAACATAGAGTTCCAGTCATTAGTTTAGAAGCTACACCTCGTCAAAGTCTAAAAATCGGGAAAGGTTCAAGTTTGGCAGGCATAAATCCGATCATTAAAAATACACTTCTAAGAACCGAAATTAGTTTGACAACTTATTCTGGTAGATGGTACTTTGACAAAAAAAACAAGGTAATGATCATTAGAATCCACTAGCAAATGAATTTTATATGAATATTTGAAGTTTGGGACAACGGTGAATTTTGGCCATTTACAGCTGTTAACTGAGACAACAGGGCCTTAACAGGGCTTTAATACCCTTTTCTCCCAACTTGAAAAATCTATATAAAATGGAACCCTTGGTTGATTTTTGAGCTGATGGTCTTGTTAGTTTGCTTAAAGTTGTATTTTTAAGTAGAAGTCATACAACTAATTTCGGTTTTTAGGCGTGTAATTTTAAGGGAGCAATGTATGCCACAGTTTTTGCATATTTTTCAACTTTTTTAACTTTGACGAGGTTGTAGCTTCTAAACTATTGACTGGAGCTCAACGACATATATACGAAGGTAAAAGGGCATTCTGTTACCAAAAAAATGAGTCCTTAATGACCGAAATATCAGAACTCGAGATAGAAAATAGAAAAGGGCCAAACAGGTTTATTACACTTTAAAAAAAATTGACACCATAGAACAAATTTTAAGTGCCCATTTCTTAATCAGTAAGATATACTTTAACAGAAAACCAAGGCTGTCTTCAATTAGGGTGAAGTCGATTTTTGTTTTTGTAAACTGGTGTAATTTACGTGCTAAAAGAACTTGGCGGTCGGCCATGGTTCTCTTGTAATTGAATTTCAAAGTTCCCGGTTTTGCTATAAAAAAACAAGGGTGCTTTTCTCATATTTATACCCTTGCAGAGGGTATTATGATTTCAGTCAGGAGTTTGCAACGCAGTGAAGGAGACGTTTCCGACCCCATAAAGTATATATATTCTTGATCAGCATCACTAGACGAGTCGATCTAGCCATGTCCGTCTGTCCGTCCGTCTGTCCGTCTGTCTGTCTGTCCGTCTGTCCGTCTGTCTGTTTCTACGCAAACTAGTTTCTCAGTTTTTAAGCTATCTGGATGAAACTTTCCCAAAAGTCTTCTTACTATTGCAGGTAGTATATAGGTCGGAACCGACCGGATCGGACAACTATATCCTATAGCTCCCATAGGAAGGATCGAAAAAAAACGTTAAAAAAATTCTAGCTTCGGTGTTTTTTTAAGTATTACCTTCTAATCTTGGGAATATTATTATTTATATACTTCTGAATTTCGAATTAAATATTTAAAAAATCGGATCACTATATCATATAGCTGCCATAGGAACGGTCGAAAAATTAAATGGAAATTAATAGGAAAAAAATTATATCTTTGTTGATTTTTATTACATTCTCTTCTACTCTGGGATATGACTAATTTTAAATATTTGCGAATTTTGATTTTAATTTTAAAAAGATCGAACTACTACATCATTTAGCTGCCATAGAAACGATCGAAAAATTAATGTGAAATAATAGGAAATTTTACATTTTTGCGATTTGTAAATTAATAGAATGATCTGCAAGGGTATATAAGCTTCGGCTTGCCGAAGCTAGCTTTCTTTCTTGTTTCAATTAAAGTAAACACATTTTAATGAGTTCCTATTTTGGTCAGAAGTTTGTAACGCAGTGAAGGAGACGTTTCCGACCCCATAAAGTATATATATTCTTGATCAGGATCAATAGGGGAGTCGATATAGCCATGTCCGTCTGTCCGTCTGTTTCAATACCGTTTGCGAGCTCAGTTTAAAAGATAGCGATTTGAAACTTTCACAGTCGTCCTAAAACATATGTACGCAGATCAAGTTTGAAAACCGACCCGATCGGACGTCTATATCCTATAGCTCCCATAGGAACAATCGGATATAACTTGCAAATTTCAAGATATTTCGCACAGTGTAAAAGCTATTGACATGAATCTTTCCAAATCGTATTTTTTTGTGCATACCTTGATCAGGGTAAAAGCGCGTGCCGATCGGACGTCTATATCCTATAGCTCCCATAGGAACAATCGGATATAACTTGCAAAATTCAAGATATTTCGCACAGTGTAAAAACTATTGACATGAATCTTTCCAAATCGTATTTTTTTGTGCATACCTTCATCAGGGTAAAAGCTCGTGCCTTCGGACGTCTATATCCTATAGCTCCCATAGGAACAATATAGTGAAAACTGCATTTTAATTTCTGCTGCTATTTTAGTCAAATTTTCATTCGTGAAATCTGCAAGGGTATTAAAACTTCGGCTTGCCGAAGTTAGCTTCCGTCCTCGTTTTTATTGTTTTTTATTTTGTAATTTTGTTGTTGTTATTTTCCTATTTTGCAATGTTTTTTGTGTTTTTCTATTTTGTAATTTTTTTGTTGATTTTTTCTATTTTGTTTTTTTTTTGTTTTTTTTTCTATTTTGTTATTTTTTTGTTGATTTTTTCTATTTTCTATTTTTTTGTTTTTTTCTATTTTGTATTTTTTTTGTTTTTTTCTATTTTGTATTTTTTTTGTTTTTTTCTATTTTGTATTTTTTTTGTTTTTTCTATTTTGTATTTTTTTTGTTTTTTTCTATTTTGTAATTTTGTATAATCTTAAGATGTTAATCTTCAAGAAAAAAATATAAAAAAATTTGATTTTTTTTTGCAAGACCCTACCATTAATTATTGTTTACCTAGAAGCTTAATTAACTAAAATAATAAAAAAAATATATATATTTCGAGACATTAAAAAAAGAAAAAAACAATATTAGAAAACGTCTGCCCGTTGCGGGGATCGAACACGCATCAACACCTCTGTACAACGCTGATCAACGCTTTAACCAGCACGACCATAGACCGAGTGGAAAGTGTTAGACAGAAAACCCTTTTCGACTTTTAAAAGTTGTTGGCCCTCGATTATAAATATTACAAAAATGATATTTTGTCGAAAATGTTTTGCCACGTTCTCGCACACATACACGCAAAGCCCACTTACACTTATGCATTGTGTACTCAATAAACAAATTCTAAAAATAGGACAAGCTCTTTCCCCCTTTTCCCCTTGCCAACAACAGTTTGAACAAAAAGTCAGAGTTATGCCTCTTTGGTACTAGGCTTTATAGTCTAGTACTCAGTACGACGAAAACTGCTAGCTAAGCATAGGAGTAAGCGAGAGGCAAATAGGTAGCTAAAGCCCTTAGTTCTGACTTTTTTTCACCGCGCTGAGTACCGCGGAGTACTGAGCTAAGGAAATGGTAAGGAAATACTAAGAAAATACCAGATTTAGCGGATGAATTCCGATGAACGCCTTTAGCCGCAGCCCAAAGATTACAAAATTTGATCTTTGGCTGTGTTTGTGGAGAAGCGGTGTGCCAATAACAAATTATAAATGTAAGGAAAACCCCAAAAACCAATGAAAAACTGCCTGTAGGAGTTGCGGCAATACATATCGCCATGCCAACAGCGAATTTAACTCTTGCGACCCAGGTCGGCTCAACATTTTGTAATATTTTAAAATTGGCGCCAGTTGATGTTTGCTGTTTGTCAACAAACCTAGTACTCATTTCGGCTAATAGGGTCTTCCCACAGAGCTCCATCCACCATCCACCATCCGTTGAACGGATGGTCCGTAAGGTTTTGCCGTTCCGAAAATTTCCCAGTTAGTTCCCCGTCAAAATTTGACGGACTTTGACGGGCTCTTTTATGCAATATTTAGGCGATGTTTTTTGCAACTCTGAATTCTTCCCTTTGACTGTTAAAAATGGAACGTTGACTACGAGAACAAATCAAATCGATGGCGGGAAAAAACTAAATAATGCTTAAACTCATTGTTTTTTGGCTATTGTTGAACTATTTGTAGTTTGTTATGGGCGGATAAGCATTCGCAAACAGGTTGCTATGAGTGGGCCAAAATTTAAGCTGTTCTGCCTACAAAAACATCAATTTTTCCAGCAAAGTCTCAGATTATGTTCTGCACTTCGTAAATAATAACTAATAATTATTAAAAGTGTACTATGTACTCCTATAAAATTCCAAAGTTGCTATAAATTACCAAAACAGCACACATTTTGTTTTGTTTACAAATTTGCCATATTAATATTGGCTAGACAGAGGCGTAGTGAGAGCGGAGTGCGGGGTTCGGGAGGTTAGGCTTCCCCGCAGTCAGCAATATGTATGCATACTCGTTATAGGATATGTTATAAAAGCTTAGATATGTTTTAAACTATTATCCTATGCTGTATACTGTATTATTCTGCAATAAGATTGGGAGAACGCAATTTTAAGACAGTTTTGCCGAGTTGAAATCCCCCTTCGTTTATGTTGAGTTGAGCAACTGCCCTTCAAGTCAGCTGTTATTGGATGTGGATGTGGATGAAAGCTCTATGGGAACACGAATTTCACATTTGTCAAAAATCCCAACCGTTTCACACGGATGGACTCTATGGGAAGAGGGTATAAGAGTTTTACTAGTCGAAAAATATTAATCTTTTAGTGTGACCGAAGTTCTCGGAGTTCATCCGCAATGCATGTAACATGGTCTTACTCTTAATCAGCTCGGTTTGTTGACAAGCACCAAACATTAACTGGCGCCAGTTTTAAAATATAACAAAATGTTGAGCCGACCTGGGTCGCAAGCTTTCAATTTTCTGTTGGCATGGCAATATGTATTGCCGAAACTCCTGCAGGTTTTTTTTCAGTGGTGTTTGGTGTTTTCCTTTAATATTATAATTTGTTATTGGCACACCGCTTCTGCACAAACACAGCCAAAGATCAATTTTTCTACTCTTTGGGCCGCGGCTAAAGGCGTTCATCGGAGTTCATCCGGTAAATCTGGTATATTTTAGGTATTTCCTTACAATTTCCTTAGCTTAAAGCCTAGTACTCAGTTCGGCTAAGAGTTTTACTAGTCGAAAAATATTAATCTTTTAGGCGATTGGGTTTGTTAGAGTAGTCGTAGTCATTTTCTTTAAAGTCAATCTATACACCCAGAAAAATGATGGACAACACTTTAGGTCATGCATAACCTAAAACATTTTAAATAGACTAAAAGTTCTTTTTAGGTGATGTTCTGCCTAAAAATCTAAATTTTTGGTATATTTGCCCTGCTTTTTAGGTCCCGTACAGCCTAATTTTGTAGGTCATCGTGGGTCTTAAAATTATTAATTTTACCTAAATAAATTTGACAGTTTAAAACCCTTTAACCCAACCAAATAATAATTGTTTTGCTTATTATGATTTAATAAATTAATTGAGGTACTATTTTAAGAAAAATTGTATTTAAATATTAGAAGGTGAGCTGTAGTAGGCGTAGTTAGATATTTCAAATAAATATTAAATTCTTTGAAAATCTCAGAGAAGCTTATAACAGCAAGTCCGATGATATCGAATTGGCCGGAACCAATGGCTCATCCGAGAGGGCTGATGAGGACACAGTGATTACTTCGGAGACTGGCTTGGATGTGATGATGAACCACAGTTGGAGGGTTTTTCACGGCAAGAATTCCTAGATGAAGAAGGTGCTAGCCAAGCTGGAGCAGAACGACCCCGTACAACACTCGCTACAAGTAGTTGCAGTTCCTTACCAGCAAGCCGATAGACTGCGGCCTCATATTTTATGACAAATGAGTCCCCGTGCTCATGTTTTTCAAGCACGGACTGAAGGAGGAGATAGCATTAATAAATAATCATTATAATTAAATATTAAAACACAAAAAAATCAACAAATCTGTATTTATTTTATAATATGGTACATTTTTCAGCATATATTTTATTTCTCATATTGTTAGGCAGCCAATTACTGGACTTAGCTCCAGTTTTAGGCCAATTTTACATAAATTCTAGGTTATTTTTTGACATTTTAGGTCATTTTTTTTTGGATGTAGGTATTGACGGAACAAATACATTTCAGTTTAAATTTGATTTTAGCATGAAAACTGTGGACGCCACAGTTTTTGCTGCTTGCGGGCGTTAGAGTCGGAACCAGCCGGATCGGACAACTACATACAATAGCTCCCATAGGAATAATAGGACAACTAATGAAAAAAAAAATATAGCTTCGGTGTTTTTTTGACATTTTACATTCTTCTCTTATGAATACTATTAAATTTATAAAAATCGAAAGACTAACACTATGGACGGCAGTCCATGTAGTGACGAAGCGCACCAGGAGAGTGTGCGAAGGCGACTACTATATATGCAGGAAGAAATGAAAATCTGCTGTGATGGTCCGATCATAATACATAAATCGAAAGGTATCGCAAAAACTAGCAGGATTGCATACCAAGACTTAATAAATTTCAATTGGTTTGGGAGAGAGGACGGTAAAAGCGTGAAAGTGAAAATGTAGAAATTTTGAGCTGTTGGGGCCGGTAGGGATAAATGCCCTTCGTTATTTTCTGTTCCTATTGAAAATACGCGTCGAATGAGGGGTCATAGAATAAAATGCGATGCTCCGTTTAAAAGTTATACCTTAAGTAGATTTTCTTCTTCTTCACAAAATGAAAATTTAATTCTGTTTGTCAGTCTGCGCCAAAACGTTGGTTTAAAGTCCTGTAAATTTTATATATTATATATATATTTTATATATATAAGAAACATTAGTTCTACCACTTTTGGAATAACTCGCTGGTTTAGCGGGAAAACACTTTAAATGCCTAAATTCCGTAAGCCCATAACTTACGAATTACTTAAGCTACAGACTTGGGCTTTACCTCATATAAAAGGTATTTTGAAGTACAATAAACGCCTTCTTAACACAATTTACGTATACAATGTATAGTATTACCTAGAACTTTAATCTGTGTAGCCGCTGAGATTCCTTACATTTTGATACCACGTTATTGTAAAAAGTCAGATTCAAAAGTTATTCAAAAACAAAAGTAGCCACTTTTGCCAGCTCAGAACACCTATCGTGCCTAAGTATTGAATTTTGTGGGAGCGTATCCAAACTGTATTTTAGGGTCATGGAATCTTTTAAATTGGCAGTTCCATATAGGAAACTATTATTGTACGACTTTTGGAAAAACCCGCTACGCTATGTAGCTTTATTTAATGACGAGTGTAATAATCTTTCGTCACAAATGTTGATATCAGAACTTTTGTATGTTGAAGGTGCGATCGTCACTAGTTTTTGACTTCGTTAAGAGGTGTTTTTATTTGATATCATATAGCTGCCATAGGAACAATCGACAAATTAATGGACTATATTATTAATCGGACGACTATATTATATTGCTGCCATAGGAAAGATAGAAAAAATAATGTAAAAATAATACGAAATTTAACATTCTTGCGATTTGTAAATTTAATAGGAATGGTCTGCAAGGACTTATATGTAAGCTTCGGCTGGCCGAAGCTAGTTTCCTTGCTTGTTTAAAGTGCTCTATGTGTGTTTTAAATGTTACATGTTTAAGTGTGTTTTTTCCGAAACCACGTTTTGAAAGTCCGTGGTCATCGGCATTTCTAAACGGCTCAACCGATCGTTTCCAAACGTGTCGCATATTTTTCAGCATAAAAAAATTCCGCCCTGGGAAGAATTTTTATTTATTTTTAAACTGTAAGTATTTTTTTGTTAATCAAAAAGTCGAATTTTTTGGCTAAAAAACGCATTTTTGACTTTGAAAGATAAAAAAAAAATTTCAAAAATAAAAAATTAAAACTTGACCTTCACTGGTTTTTTTTAAATTCCTAAGCAAAATGTAAAAGCAGAATGGAAATCCGATTTTATCGCAAAAGGCTTTTTATACCCTTGCAGAGGGTATTATGATTTCAGTCAGAAGTTTGCAACGCAGTGAAGGAGACGTTTCCGACCCCATAAAGTATATATATTCTTGATCAGCATCACTAGACGAGTCGATCTAGCCATGTCCGTCTGTCCGTCTGTCCGTCCGTCTGTCCGTCTGTCCGTCTGTCTGTCTGTCCGTCTGTCTGTTTCTACGCAAACTAGTCTCTCAGTTTTTAAGCTATCGGGATGAAACTTTCCCAAAAGTCTTCTTACTATTGCAGGTAGTATATAAGTCGGAACCGACCGGATCGGACAACTATATCCTATAGCTCCCATAGGAAGGATCGGAAAAAAAACGTTAAAAAAATTCTAGCTTCGGTGTTTTTTGAAGTATTACCTTCTAATCTTGGGAATATTATTTTTTATATATTTCTGAATTTCGAATTAAATATTTAAAAAATCGGATCACTATATCATATAGCTGTCATAGGAACGGTCGAAAAATTAAAAGGAAATTAATAGGAAAAAAATTATATCTTTGTTGATTTTTATTACATTCTCTTCTACTCTGGGATATGACTATTTTTAAATATTTCCGAATTTCGATTTTAATTTTAAAAAGATCGAACTACTATATCATTTAGCTGCCATAGAAACGATCGAAAAATTAATGTGAAATAATTGGAAATTTAACATTTTTGCGATTTGTAAATTAATAGAATGATCTGCAAGGGTATATAAGCTTCGGCTTGCCGAAGCTAGCTTCCTTTTTTGTTTTAATAGAGTTCAAGCAGTTGCTTTGCCACCAATATATTAGCAGATAGTATCGGCTATAAAAATTAGTCGTATTATTTCAATGACACTTAATAATCTGGGTATTCCCTAAGCTGTTGAATTGCTGAGTTGTGGAAAATTCAACAGAAAATTTCTGCAATTGAGGGAACGACCCAAAATGATTCTTGTTGAATTTTCAAACAGCTGTTATTTGCTTAAAAGATTCACGGAACTTAAAACATGTAAAATTCACAAGGTAAGAAGAACTACTAGTAAAATTTTGCAGATTTGCCATTTCAACAAAATTTTCAACAGCGTCGGTGCTGTTGAATTGCTGAAATTTCTTAAGGTTGGCTTTGTATGGAACAGCTGATTAACAGCTGACCAAAAATTTAACAATTCAGCAATATAACAGTTTGGGGAATACCCTGAATATACTAAAGGTTTCAATTAAATCCATCTAACCAGTTTTTATAGAAAAAATCCCAAAGTTAGTTGATCTTTTGATGCCATAGTCCTTAAAGGAGATTGTGGGCATTAGAGTGGGAGTGGCGCTTGTCTGAAACAAACAAGCCCAAAACAAGAGAGAACGCTATAGTCGGGTTGGTGTCCCGACTATCTAATACCCGTCACTCAGCTAAAGGGAGTGCGAACGCTGTACTCGGGTTGGTGTCCCGACTATCTATTGGGGCTAAAGGGAGTGCGAGGGAGATAGATATATAAACAATTTTGATTGCGTATAACTTTTTAATGAATGGTCCGATTTGAAAAATGTCTTCTACATTTCGATAGGTATTAATAAACACTATAAAATTGCGTTTATATATTTTCAAAATCTTAAAAGATGTGGCCTCATGACACATTTGAAAATCGTTTATGGCGATTGTGGGCGTTAGGGGGGCGTGGCACCTCGATGAAACAAACTTGCGCTGCGTAGGAAGCCCAAGAATATGTGTGTGAAATCTCAACCTTCTAGCTTTTATAGTTTCCGAGATCTCAGCGTTCATACAGACAGACAGACAGACGGACAGACGGACATGGCTAGATCGACTCGGCTAGTGATCCTGATCAAGAATATATATACTTTATGGGGTCGGAAACGCTTCCTTCTAGCTGTTACATACTTTTGCACGAATACAATATACCCTTTTACTCTACGAGTAACGGGTATAAATATGTGTGTTTAATCCCAACATTCTAGCTTTTGTAGTTTTCGAGAGGTCAGCGTTCATACAGACAAACGGACAGACAGACTTGGCTAGATCGAATCGGCTAGTGATCCTGATCACGGAAATGCTTCCTTTTACCGGTTACATACTTTTGCACGAATATATTGTATTACTCTACGAGTAACGGGTACAAAAAGGTGAAGTATAAAACTACCGTTTGTCATAAAAATATTTAGATAACAATAATATTAATATTAAATTACTTACTTTTTGGCCGTACTTTATAAATCATTCAGTTAGTTAGGCATGAAAATATTTAAAAATTTGTAGTAAAAAACACATTACAAGCATAGAAAATCGAACAAGTTAATTGTTGGTCGCATTAGTTTAAAGGTTGAATTTATAAATAGTCGAAGTTAATTATATATATAACTCCAGTACTGTGTATGCAACTAATAATCAAGAAATAAAGGGATGAGAATAGGTTTTTGGCATTTACCTTGCCACCAAATAAGAAGCGATGAAGCAGCTGTCAAAATACAAAGGATTTAAACTTAAGATACAATTTTGTTAACATAAACTGATATCTTTTTGTACTATATGTAACCATCCGTTAGTGTTGGGACAGGTGCTGCTTTATGGTTTTCTCAAAAATGTTCTTAATATAAGAACAAAATCCACTTAGATTAGGTTGGTATTAAACTCAAAGTTAGGATGTAAGCACTAAATGTACCACAAAAGTCAGACAAAATAGTTAAATTCGTTCTTAAATTGAGTCGATAGGAGGATAGAAGAATTTAGCCTTTTTTTCGAATTTTTCACAGTCCTGAGAAGCATAGAGGTCAGACCATCCGCCTTCCGATCCAAAGTTTCTGAGTTCAAATCCTAGTGTTTTTTAAAAGTAATTTGTATTTTTAGGATTTATATTTAATTTATTTGTTAAACATAGCAAATTTTCTTAAGGAATGGTATTTCAGCAAAGATTTTTAAAGAAAAACCTTGACAATATGTCAAGTTAAGACCATGATGATTTATTAAAAAAATTGTTTTTCCTAAATTTTAGAAAATTGCCATGAAATGATTTTTTTTTATTTTATAGAATGTTCTGTATTTCAGAAATTGCTTTCTTGAATCTAGGAAAAAAGACCATAAAAACAGAATGTTATGAACAACTTTTCTTAAATTTAAACAAATTATTTTTTTCTTAAATTAACGCTGATTTTTTCTAGTTAGCTCTCCGAAAATTTTTCTTAAAATAATGGCGATTTTGCCAATAAGTTAAGAAAAATGTACTTTAGCCATTTCTAGAATCAAGAATGTCGTCATGAAAAACATGGCAAACTTTTCTATATCTATTGAATAGGAATTGAATAGGAAATAGGAATTTTTCTGAATTCAAAAAAATTATTTACTTGAAAACAGAAAAGTGAAATTAGAAAATCACCATAGATTTTAGAAAAACTTTTTTTTCTCTTTTGTGTTTCTTAGTCTTGTTTGCGGTTAGTTCGCGGCGCGTTGCGACGACAGTTTTTGGAATATGTATATGTTTATGTGGATTTTCTTGTGCGTAGCTGTAACTTTTATGGAGTTGTTTTTCATACCCTTGCAAAGGGTAAAATGATTTCAGTCAGAAGTTTGCAATGCAGTGAAGAAGACGTTTCCGAGCCCATAAATTTTATGGCATAAAATATGTATATTCTTGATCAGCACCACTAGACGAGTTGATCTAGCCATGTCCGTCTGTCCGTCCGACTGTCCGTTTCTACGCAAACTAGTCTGTCAGATTTTAAGCTATCGGGATGAAACATTCCCAAAAGTCTTTTTCCTTTGCAGGTAGTTTATAAGTCGGAACCGGCTGGATCGGACAACTATATCCTATAGCTCCTCCGTACGTTAACCAAATTCTATCTTCGGTGTTTTTTGAAATATTACCTCCTACTCTTGGAAATATTATTTTTTAATTACTCCTGAATTTCGAATTAAATTTTAAAAAAAACGAATCATCTCGCTGCATAGGAACTGTCGGAAAATTAAATGGAAATTAATAGGAAAAAATTATATCTTTTTTGATTTTATTAAATTCTCTTCTTCTCTGGGATATAGCTTTTTTTTAACATTTCAAAATTTCGAATTAAATTTAACAAAATTCGGACGTCTATATTATATATGTAGGAAGGATGAAAAAATAAATGCCAAAATAATACGAAAGCAGTTAAAATTTAGATTTTTTTAACAAAATACGCTAGTAAATCTAAATTTAATGTTTTTGTAAGTTAATAGGAATGATCTGCAAGGGTATATAAGCTTCGGCTGGCCGAAGCTAGCTTCCTTTCTTGTTTGGAAATGCGCTATAGTATATAATAGTCTTATGTGATATGTGACATGTACATAATTTTATCATTATTAGCAGATTAAATCTCGAAGGCTCTGATATATCGAGTAACTGCAGCGTGTATATATGTTATTTTCTTCTTTTCTTTTCCTTTTTTGGAAATATTAATAATTTTATTCTCATGCTTATTGTTTTATTTTCTTAAATTAAATAGTGAAATTTTATAGTCCACAAATATAACGATAAAGCGCAAAATAAAAATGTGTGAATTTAATTGAATAAAGACAATTTTCTGGAAATAAAAAAATCCTTTCTTGTTTTAAGAAAACAATTTCTAAATTTAAGAAAAGAACTTTATAGATTGAAGGAAAATTTCTAAAATTAATGGGCATTTTTCTTGATTTTAGAAAAATATTTCTCCTCTTTTCTATATTTATTCGTTCCTAAGTCCACAGAAAAAGCCTAGTGATATACACAAACCCGACTATAGCGTTCTCTCTTGTTTCCTATTAATTTCCATTTAATTTTCAGACCGTTTCTATGGCAGCTATATGATATAGTGATCCGATTTTTTTCAGGCTATGGGAGCTATAAGATATAGTTGTCCGATCCGGTCGGTTCCGACTTATATACCACCTGCAATAGTAAGAAGACTTTTGAGAAGTTTCATCCCGATAGCTTAAAAGATGAGAAACTAGTTTGCGTAGAAACAGACAGACAGACGGACATGGCTAGATCGACTCGTCTAGTGATGCTGATCAAGAATATATATACTTTATGGGGTCGGAAACGTCTCCTTCACTGCGTTGCAAACTTCTGACTGAAATCATTATACCCTCTGCAAGGGTATAAAAATAACTGACCAAATTTAAGCTAACAAGTTCTATGTCACTTCTATTAAAATAGGTAACATAAATGAAACAAAAATTCAGGTAAACGTCGAATAAGATTATCGTTCAGTGGCCAAATACCTAGATGAAGGAAAAACAAATTACTATACTTTAGTTATTAAAGGAATTGAATCAACAGTTCCAACCATTGAAATAATAGCTGGGCTTAAGGAAAAGGGTTTCAATGTTAAAACGGCTATAAACATAATAAACAGAAACAAAATTCCCCAGCCAATGTTCAAGATAGAACTGACGCCTGAAAATATGCCTTTAAATAAAAATTAAGTTCACCCCATCTACAAGCTACATCTATTGCACCGTAGAATCACTGTTGAGGAACCCCATAAACGGAATGGACCGTCCAATGTACGAATTGTCAAGAATATGATCATACGAGAAAATACTGCAAACTTCGCGCAGACTGCGTTGTCTGTGGGATGCACATTTAACTATGGACTGTCCTCAAAATAAGGAGAACCAATCTGCCAAAAGATGTAGCAACTGTGGGGAAAACTACAGAGGTCAACTACAGAGGCTGCCGTATTTATAAGGAGATGAAAAACCGCCTAACCCAAAAAATAACTGCAGCTAGAAACCCAGCCACCCGCCAAAATCGTTCAGTCTCCTTTGCTCAGGCGCTTAGCTACAACCACGGGTCTTACGCTTCAGTTCCAAAACCGACATTTAAACATACCACAAACCACAATTAATGCTGGCAACTATAACAAAAACAATGGGAGCAATACGGCAAACGCTGCAGGAGCTTGTTCGCACTCAAAATCTCCTCCTGGTGCTTCTACTCAAACAAAAATCTGCTTAGATAATTACATTTAAAATATCTTTTGGGAATGCGAATGGCATTTCACAGCACAAATACGAGCTTATGCAGTTCCTTGATCATTATGACATTGACGCCATGCTCATATCAGAGACTTACTTAACAAACTAAAACTATTTTCATCTTACTGGCTATACATTTTATTCGATAAATCATCCTGATGGGAAGGCTCATGGAGGTACTGGAATTCTGATAAAGAATCGCATTAGGCATTACGAGATGTCATCATTCGCTACGACTTATATTCAAGCAACAGCAGTACACCTCGAAACCCAAAGCGGCTACCTAAACCTAGCCTCTTTATACTGCCCACCGCGCCTCGTAAACTTCAAAGCACACCCACTGGGGATCTCGACTCATCAACCCCAAGGAAAAACAACTTTACAACGCGATAATAACTCCACGAAACAAGCTTGACTTTATTTCTCCGGGTAAGCCTACATATTGGCCAACAGATCCAAATAAGAAACATAACCTGATTGATTTTGCTGTCAAGAGAAGAGTGCCACAGGCTCATGTTCGTGTGGAACAATCATCAGATCACTCGCACATCTTGCTTCACCTCTACGACCATCCTCAGGTTACAGAACGCCCACATTTTCTAACTACTGGTAAAACAGACTGGCTCAAATACAGAAATAATGTAAGTACCCACATTGATGACTGCCCAAACATTTCCTGTGAAGAAGACCTCGACAATTCAGTTGAAGCGTTAGTGAATGTTATTACACTGGCTGCACAACATTCCACGCAACCTATAACATCTAATAAACCATTTAACAGCAGACGTGCTTCTAGGCACATCGAAGAACTGCTATACAATAAGAGAAGGCTTCGTCGAGAGTGGCAAGCCCATAGATCCCCAGTCTCTAAGGAGCGCCTAAAAATAGCCAACTGCATACTCCGCAAAGCATTAGAAGCTGAGAAAAATAGAGATGAACTATCCTTTATGAAGCAACTCTCACCAAATAGCAAATGATATCCACTGTGGAAAGCTAAGTCACGCATTTGTCCACCAATAGAAAGTGAATCACCCCTACATACGCAAACAGGAACTTGGGCCCGCAGCAACGAAGATATTATTAGAAGAAGATATAAAGAAGATATAAATTATATTCCATCAAGAAGTTACAAGAATCATACAGTCCCAAGACAAAAAGAAAGCGCCGGGTCACGATCTCATCACCCCAAAAATGATTATAGAACTGCCAAACTGTGCAATACATCTTCTAACCATAATATTTAACAGCATGATGAATTCTGGATATTATCCTCAACGATGGAGGAAGTCTGTCATCATAATGATCCATAAAGCCGGAAAGGACAAGTCCCAGTCGCATCAAGCAATACTTACAAGCCCACAATGCAATACCAATGAACCAATTCGGATTTCGTGAAAAACACGGAACTATTGAACAAGTGAACCGGATAACCTCCGAGATACGAAATGCATTTGAAAGGTGAGAATATTGCTCCGCTGTCTTTCTGGATGTCGCACAGGCCGTCGACCGCGTGTGGCTGGACGGCTTAATTCATAAAATCAGATTAATACTTCCACAAAGCACCCATACAATTTTGGAGTCCTACCTACAGAAAAGAAGCTTTGCAGTGCGATGCAAAGATTTCCTCTCTGATTATCATCCAATAAAAGCTGGAGTACCCCAAGGAAGTGTGCTTGGGCCGACATTGTATATTATTTATACAGCCGTCCTCCCGACATCCACTCTTACAACAACCTCAACTTTTGCTGATGATACTGCCGTCCTAAGTCGGTCTAAATGTCCTCTTAGAGCAACGCAACACCTAGTAGATCACCTCGTGCTTCTAGAACAATGGCTAGCAGACTGGCGCATAAACGTTAACGAACAAAAATGTAAACATGTTACTTTTACCTTAAACAGGCAAACATGCCCTCCACTATCCCTGAACAACATTATTATGCCACAAACAACTGAAGTAACATATCTAGGAGTCCACCTGGATAAACGACTCACTTGGCGTAAACATATCGAAGCTAAGAGAAATCATTTGAAATTTAAAACCAGCAATCTTCATTGGCTCATTAACGCCCGCTCGCCACTAAATTTAGAGTACAAAATACTTTTGTATAATGTAGTCCAAAAACCAATTTGGACATATGGCTCCGAACTATGGGGAAACACATGTGCCAGCAACTTAGAAATAATCCAGAGAGCTCAATCAAAGACATTGAGAACTTTAACAGGAGCACCGTGGTAACGTTGGCTTAGTGAAAGACGAGCTCGGCAAAGCGAAAGCGAAGTATAATCTCAAGCTCCAGACCCATTCTAATGACCTTGCGCGGTCTCTAATCTGGACCACGACTCCGGCGAAGAGACCTCCCAACCCAGCAACAATAGTTAGAGCCGTTATTCTAAACAATTAATTTGTAATTAACTAAAATATAAAAACTAAATACAATACAATTACAATACAATACAATACCATTAAGATTTGCCAACTTGTCGTTATTCTCTAAGAGAGAAGGTTCGATAAATAAAAAAAACCGTTAAAAAAAAACTAAAAACAAGAGAGAACGCTATAGTCGGGTGCCCCGACAATCAGATACCCGTTACTCAGGTAAAGGGTGTGCGAGGGAGATGGAGATAGAAACTTTGAACACGCATAACTTTTTAACGAATGGTCCGATTTGAAAAATTTCTTCTACATTTCGATAGGTAAACACAATAAAACTGCATTTTTACTTTTCCGAAATATTGAAATTTTTAAAATCGTATATAAGCGATTTTGGGCGTTAGAGGGGGCGTGGCACTGTTTTGAAACAAACTTGCGCTGCGTAGGAACTCCAAGAATCTTCATGCCAAATACCAATCTTCTAGCTTCTAGACAGACAGACAGACAGACAGACAGACAGACAGACAGACAGACAGACAGACAGACAGACAGACAGACAGACAGACAGACAGACAGACAGACAGACAGACAGACAGACAGACAGACAGACAGACAGACAGACAGACAGACAGACAGACAGACAGACAGACAGACAGACAGACAGACAGACAGACAGACAGACAGACAGACAGACAGACAGACAGACAGACAGACAGACAGACAGACAGAACGACAGACAGACAGACAGACAACGACAACGACAGCACAGACACAGACAGACAGACAGACAGGACAGACAGACAGACAGACAGACAGACACAGACAGACAGACAGACAGACAGACAGACAGACAGACAGACAGACAGACAGACAGACAGACAGACAGACAGACAGACAGACAGACAGACAGACAGACAGAGCAGACAGACAGACAGACAGACAGACAGACAGACAGACAGACAGACAGACAGACAGACAGACAGAGACAGACAGACAGACAGACAGACAGGACAGACAGACAGACAGACAGACAGACAGACAGACAGACAGACAGACAGACAGACAGACAGACAGACAGACAGACAGACAGACAGACAGACAGACAGACAGACAGACAGACAGACAGACAGACAGACAGACAGACAGACAGACAGACAGACAGACAGACAGACAGACAGACAGACAGACAGACAGACAGACAGACAGACAGACAGACAGACAGACAGACAGACAGACAGACAGACAGACAGACAGACAGACAGACAGACAGACAGACAGACAGACAGACAGACAGACAGACAGACAGACAGACAGACAGACAGACAGACAGACAGACAGACAGACAGACAGACAGACAGACAGACAGACAGACAGACAGACAGACAGACAGACAGACAGACAGACAGACAGACAGACAGACAGACAGACAGACAGACAGACAGACAGACAGACAGACAGACAGACAGACAGACAGACAGACAGACAGACAGACAGACAGACAGACAGACAGACAGACAGACAGACAGACAGACAGACAGACAGACAGACAGACAGACAGACAGACAGACAGACAGACAGACAGACAGACAGACAGACAGACAGACAGACAGACAGACAGACAGACAGACAGACAGACAGACAGACAGACAGACAGACAGACAGACAGACAGACAGACAGACAGACAGACAGACAGACAGACAGACAGACAGACAGACAGACAGACAGACAGACAGACAGACAGACAGACAGACAGACAGACAGACAGACAGACAGACAGACAGACAGACAGACAGACAGACAGACAGACATGGCTAGATCGACTCGGCTAGTGATCCTGATCAAGAATATATATACTTTATGGGGTCGGAAACGCTTCCTTCTCCCTGTTACATACTTTTGCACGAATACAATATACCCTTTTACTCTACGAGTAACGGGTATAATAACGCTCACATATAAAATGTACTTTAAAAAAATTTCTGCCGGATACGATAAAATTAGAAACAGTCACATATGTACTTTGTACAGCCCATAACATTTTAAAAACGTGTTAAAAATGTCTGATTTCATGGTAATATACACTATTACTTTTACAGCTTTGACCAGTTAAAGCTATTTGCGATAAACTTCCGTTTAGGTCCAACGCCCGATTTCTTTCAAACTTTCCATATCCACGTGTTTTTGGGTCCTGATAACGGGAAAAAGTTGGCGCAAATAACGGGAAAATAATGGTAAAAACAGTAACATTTTTGGATATCAAAAAATTTGAGGAAAATCATAAAATGTTTCAGACAAAAATAAAAGATTTTTATAAAACGGATCTTTTGCGTTTTAATAATTTTTTTCGTTAACGTAATGGTTTTCGAATAAAACGTAAAATAAATATTTTAACTAAGTAGCGAACATTCAAAAATAATGCAATATCCCGCCATAAAAATGGATTCAGATAGTTTCGGCGATAAGATCTCCGCGATTTTTGTTAAGAAATGTTTGCTTGCGACATTATAAATGTTTTTTTATGTATATTTTGTTAATGCATTTTATTTCCGTTTTATAATTTGTATTTTATTTTTTTTTCTAACTTTTATATTTAACTACGACAACTGAAATGCCCTTCCTAAAATTTGTATTGCCATTCTGGTTGCTTGCGACATTATAAATGTTTTTTATGTACTTTTTGTTAATACATTTTATTTCCGTTTTATTATTTGTATTTAATTTTGTTTTCTAACTTTTATGTTTAACTACGACAACTGAAATACTCTTCCTACAAATTTTAATGCCATTCTGATGGTTTGATAGTACCATCGCTAATATATCGATATCAATTTCGACACACCGATATAACATCAAGCTTTCGTGCGATATATCGGGCAAAATGACGCAAGTGTGCTTCAATGGTTTTTTATTTTCAAACATTGCACAGTGGGCCAGAAAGTTAATTTTTTGGCCAAAAATTTATAATTTCTTTTCTAGGACAGTTAGAAGGATGCAGTTTTTTGCGTTTTTTTCTTAAAAGATTGAACTTTCCAACGAACTAAAAGTAAAATTTCTTGGAATTTTATATGATATAGATAATCCAAACCAAAGTCGGAAAATTTTAATCGACTTTTCAAAAATTTCTATATTTTTTTTGAGAACATCTTAAGATCTGCATTATTAAAATTAAAAAAAATGTAGTTTTATTCTCTTAATTTTATTTAAATTTTAGCAATTTTATACGTTGCCCTTAAGATATACTTTATATTTTAGTACCTCTCAAATGCTTGTATTTTTGTTGTCAATGTTGTTGTATTTTTGCTTGCGTCTGCAAAAACAAAAAAAAAAGTGTTGCATACTTCTACATGAAACATATGAATTTAGTCAATGCATTGAAATGGAAGAACTTTTTAAAAAAAGCGATTACCGAAAACTAAGGCAAAACCGCATCGAGTCGGCGGTATGCGCTTTTAGTAAATTTATCAACGAATTTTTTTTTGAAGGAATGACTTAATTTGGGGATGACACTCAAAGGCACTCGAAGAGCAAGGTACTCATTTGCTTAAAAAAAAGCCGTAAAAATCAACAAATACATTTATTTTAGAAAACAAGTAAGACATACGAGCTATATTATAAATTTTACTTGCTGAAAATAATCACTTCTAAATGTTTCGTCAACAGCTACATCAGCATCTTTGACTTCTAGATTTTTTTTAGTTTCCATCAATATTTGATGAATTTTCCACTTTGAAAATCAGGACCCCAAATAACGTGGATATTGAAAGTTTGGCCGAAATCGGGGGTTGGAGCTAAACGGAAGTTCACCCGGGGGTGATATCAAAACAATTTTATTGTTGCATACTTTTTGAATACACCATAGTGGGGGGTGATATATATCCCATATCACCACCTGTGGATCCGAGCATGCAATCAACATATGTAATTGATATGATTTTGTAGGGAGTGTAGGATAAGGTGACGAACCATTCGTTTTTTTAATGTAACTTTTGCAAAAATCAATACTTTTCAAAAGTTTAAAAGCAAAAAGTTGCTTACATCTACTGAGCATATTTCTGTTAAAGTACGATTCGAAATTCCAACGCAGCCAAATCCCATAGCTTTTGGCGTAAACTATCCTTTCCAACTGACGGCACAACTAAAACAATACAAAACAACAATTTAACAGCAGCACTTAATGTTATCTGGTAATATTATAGTTTTCTTACACAAAAAAAAACGATAACAATTAAAATTCTTAAATAAAAAGAGTTCGTCACCATATCCTACCAAAGGTTCGTCACGATACCCTACAAGCTATACTTGGAGCAAAAACGGTGTCACTCTCAAACGGCGCAAACAAAAAATAACGCCCTCGGCTGAAACAAACTTGCGCTGAGTAGGAAACCCAAGAATATGCGTGGGTAATCCCAACGTTCTAGCTTTTGTAGTTTCCGAGATCTTAGCGTTCATACGGACGGACAAACAGACAGACGGACATGGCTAGATCGACTGGGCTAGTGATCCGGATCAAGAATATAGCTGTTACATACTTTTGCACGAATACAATACTCTACGAGTAACGGGTATACAAATTTAGGAGACAATATCAATTGGGTATTGATCTGGTTTTTCTCTGTGTATTAACCGAAAGTTGTTGGTGGTTGATTTTTAATCAGTTAGATTTTGACTAACCTATTACTTATCGGATAATTTGAATAATATGGCGAACTGTTATTTTTAAAAAAGCCCATTTTTATTATATACGTACCAGCTACTTCAATTTCACAAAAAGGTCCGGAACCAACCGTATTATTGGCCACACATCTATAAGTCCTGGAAATGGCATAGTCCGTTTGCAATATGTAAAGACTCTTTTCCGAAAATGATTTCTTGTCACCGCTGCCCAAAACTTGAACTGTATCGTTTTCGGCTTTAATGGACCAAGAAAAATCAGCCTGCAAGATATATAAAATTATCGTTTATAGTTAATAATTTATTTAAAACAAGAGCGAACGCTATAGTCGGGTTGGTGTCCCGACTATCTAATACCCGTCACTCAGCTAAAGGGAGAGCGAACGCTGTACTCGGGTTGGTGTCCCGACTATCTAATAATCGTAACTCAGCTAAAGGGACTGCGAGGGAGATAGATATATAAACAATTTTGATTGCGTATAACTTTTTAATGAATGGTCCGATTTGAAAAATGTCTTCATTTCGATAGGTATTAATAAACACCTTTAAAAATTTCGAAAAGTAAAAGTGCAATTTTATTGTGTTTATCAAAACCTATCGAAATGTAGAAGAAATTTTTTCAAATCGGACCATTTGTTAAAAAGTTAATCGACAGTACTACCTGCAATAGAAAGAAGACTTTTGGGAAAGTTTAATCGCGATAGCTTTAAAACTGAGAGACTAGTTCGCATAGAAACGGACAGACGGACGGACAGTCGGACATGGCTAGATGGACTCGGTTATTGGTGCTGATCAAGAATAAATATACTTTTTGTAGTCGGAAACGTCTCCTTCACTGCGTTGCAAACTTCTGACTGAAATTATAATACACTCTGCAAGGGTATAAAAATTCGTATTTAGATGAAAGCATCGATTTTATTGAAATTTGTATGGAATTCATACCAATAAAACTGCACTTTACCACTTTAACGGTGTGGGCGCCAGACGCCAGGGGGTGTGGCTCTCGACTGAAACAAACTTGCGGTGCGCAGGAAGCCAAGACAGACAGAATTTTTGTGATTTAAAAAAAAAAAAAAAAAAAACGATATAGTCGAGAGCCTCGACTATTAAATACCCGTTGCTCAGCTAAACATCGTTATATAAATATGCCGTCTTGTATGTTTTTCGCGCGCCCAATTTCCAATAACTTAGATTTTGCATTAACTCACAGTCAATGGACCACAGGAAATTAATAAGGACAACAAATCACTGTGGACGGCAGTCCACGTAGTGACGAAGCGCACCAGGAGAGCGTGCGAATTTAATTCTGTTTGTCAGTTTGTCCGTGTGACCCGGTGGTTTAAAGTCCTGCATTTTATTTGGTTTTAAACAGCTCGATAAATGAAACACTTTTGGAAAAAGTCGCTAGTTTAGCGGGAAAAATAAATGTCTAAATTTTGTAAGCCCACAACTTGCGAAATTCTAAAGCTACAGACTTGTGCTTTACCTCATATTAAAGGTATTTTGAAATACTATAAGCGCCACCTTAACGTAATTTAAGTAGATAGAATAGTTAAGCAATTATGAAGCGAACAAATTTTTTTAAACTTTTTTCTAGCTTTTTTTTTACTCAAAAACGACTCTAACGATTTTCTTCAAAACTTTAATCTGTATAGCCGTTGAGATTCCTTAAATTCAAAAGTTAGGCAAAAACAAAAGTAGCCACTTTTGCCAGCTCAGAACAACTATCGCTGCCTAAGTTTTGTATTAAATATTGTGGGAGCGTATCCAAACTGTATTTTAGGGTCATGGAATCATTTACATTGTTTTAAGCAGTTCCATGTAGGAAACTTTTGTTTTACGACTACCGCTACTTTACCGGGAAAACAGCTACAAATAGCTAAAATATGTAAGTTCGTAACTTCTGAACTACTAAAGCTACAGGCATGTGCTATAACTCGTTTAAAAAGTATTTTGAAATACTTAAACGCCTTTTTAACTTAATTAATGTATTATTAATGTATATTAATGTATTAAAACATACAATAGTTTAAAAATTATGGTTGAACAATTTAAATTTAAATGAAGGTATATATTAGCTCCTATGAGAGCAAAAGTAAACAAACAAAAACTTCTGATGTAAAAAAAATAGTGACGATCGCACCTTCAACATAAAAAAGTTCTGATATCAACATTTGTGACGAACAATTATTTCACTCGTCATTAAATACACTTTCTAAAATAATACGAGGTGGCATTTTTTCCCCACCGGCCCCAACAGCTCCAATTTTCGAAATTTTCACTTTTTCACTTTCACCGCTCTCTCTCCCAAGCCAATTGATTTTCCTAAAGTCTTGGTGTGCAATCCCTTAAGTTTTTGTGATACCTTTCGATTGATGTATTACTCATTACGATCGGACCATCACAGCAGATTTTCATTTCTTCCTGTATATAGTAGTCGCCTTCGCACACTCTCCTGGTGCGCTTCGTCACTACGTGGACTGCCGTCCGGAGTGATGGACGTCCACAGTGATGGACGGCAGTCCACGTAGTGACGAAGCGCACCCTCTGCAAGGGTATAACAATATACCTGTAGTCTACTAGTAAACGGTATAATAAGGAAAGAAAGGTTTTGTGAGGCTTTTTCGGAACAAAAGCTCCATAATGATCTTTCGAGAGTGAAAACAAGAATTTACTGAAAAGAGCAACATCGCAATTGGTGTTTTTGCTTGTTCGTACTCTATGACCGGTGACTAAACTTACCTCCAAAGGATTTCCGTAAGCAGTACAAATAAGCGTGTCCTGATCATCAATTTCCCGTCTCTCAATTTCGCACCGTGGTTTAACTTTAAAATAATAAATTAATAAAATATACAAATATTGTTATTTAATACCCTCATACTTACATTGCACTTCTATTACGGTCTCAGCAATGCTTTTGCCATGCTTGTTGTAAGCTTGACAGGTATAAGATCCATTGTCGTTTCTTTTCATTGCAGTGTTAATGATTAATGCATTTCCATTGGCTATTGTTTCGTTTTTAAAGAACCACTTGTATAACGGTTCTGTAGATGTAGCTTATGATAAATGAATTACTTATTTAACTCAGAAAGTACTTACCGGGGTTAGCACGGGATTTACATATTATACGTCCTGGTATGGTATCTTCTTGGACATAAACAATGTTCTCCGAAACCGTTGTATTGTCAGGAGCGTCTATAGGAAAAAGTTTAAATGTTATGTAGCTAAGCGTAATTATTTGCACTCACATTCAATGCCAAAATAGGTGCGACTCCTGATGCTAGCGCCTACTGCATTGCCTGTTGAGACGCATGTATAGTTCGCATTATCAGCCTCGATATCGAATTTGCGAAGAGGCCAATTTGACATATTAAAGTGCTGAAATCACAGTATGTGTTGTTAATAGAAAATGTTCTTTACAGCTATGAAAATATGACAACCCGGAAAATATTTTAACTAAAAAGAGTTCACAGTTGATTTCATGAAAAATAAAAATAAGTTCCATTTAAGATTTAATTTTTAGAATTGGTTTTCCATCACAGTAATTGTGAACATTTTGGGGTCAAATTCCAAAGACATGGGCAATTGTTCACGATGGGGACTATTTTTTAGTAATTCAGTGATGTATTATAGTAGATTTCAACTAAAACAGGAGAGGACGCTAACGGCGAGTACCCCGACTATCAGATACCCGTTACTCAGCTAAAGGAAGCGCGAAGGAGACGGAGAAATGAATGCAGCAAAGCGACTGCTTGCACTGCTTGAATTCCATTATTTAACTTTTTAAAGAATAGTCCGATATGAAAATTTCTTCTACATTATGATAGGTATAAACATGCGCGGATCCTCGGGGGTGATATGGGTTATATTGGTTTGTCAAAGAAGTCCTGCGGTATTTTTATTTTATTTTTTTTTCTTTTTTTACATCGAGCTTTTAAGTGACTCAAAGCTTCTTCAAATGGTTTATAACGGCTTGATGACTTAAGCCAAGCTCTTGACCGATGCTACGGCTACTACTATGCCGGTTTTATCGCAATTTTCTACGACAGGCCTTCCTTCTTTGACCACCTCTGCACCAGAACGAAAACGGTGAAACCATCGTTGTGCGGTGGAAATGGAAACTGTATCGTGTCCATAAACTACACAAATTTTATTGGCGGCTTGAGATGCACTTTTGCCTTTATCGTAGTAGTACTGTAAAATATGCCGTGTTTTCTCTTTATTTTGCTCCATGATTGCGACTCACGAACGACTTAAAAGAAAAGACAATCAATCAAACACGTGTTAGCGCGTGAAATGAGCTTTCCAAAAAGGTATATTATGACCAGATGCGACGCACAGTTGGCGCCTTGGGCCAAAAAACGTGCAATAAATCAAAATCTCGATTTTGTCCTAGAAAGTTGTAACCCACACCATTCGACAGATAATTGATCCCTCTTTTTAAATATGTAACCCCATAGCCATTAGATTCTTTTTTCAAAACATACGCCTTACAAGTTGACAAATTTTTCGCTTTAAAAAAAACGCAATTTTTAGCCAATTTAGGACACTTCTAGGTGGAATATCTTAAAAACTAAGTATCACATGGTCCTGATGTTTGGTTTCCCTAATTGGTGTGTTCATTAAATACAAATTAGGTAAAAACAAATAACAGTTCGATATCCGCATCTTATGGTTATTCGCTATTTGCTAAAGGTCAATTTTTTCACTATTTTTCAATTTTGGATGGAGTTTAAAAAAAACAAGAGAGAACGCTATAGTCGGGTTGGTGTCCCGACTATCTAATACCCGTCACTCAGCTAAAGGGAGTGCGAACGCTGTACTCGGGTTGGTGTCCCGACTATCTATTGGGGCTAAAGGGAGTGCGAGGGAGATAGATATATAAACAATTTTGATTGCGTATAACTTTTTAATGAATGGTCCGATTTGAAAAATGTCTTCTACATTTCGATAGGTATTAATAAACACTATAAAATTGCGTTTATATATTTTTAAAATCTTAAAAGATGTGGCCTCCAGACACATTTGAAAATCGTTTATGGCGATTGTGGGCGTTAGGGGGGGCGTGGCACCTAGATGAAACAAACTTGCGCTGCGTAGGAAGCCCAAGAACATGTGTGTGAAATCTCAACCTTCTAGCTTTTATAGTTTCCGAAATCTCAGCGTTCATACAGACAGACGGACGGACGGACGGACAGACGGACATGGCTAGATCGACTCGGCTAGTGATCCTGATCAAGAATATATATACTTTATGGGGTCGGAAACGCTTCCTTCTCCCTGTTACATACTTTTGCACGAATAAAAAGTTATACGCAATCAAAATTGTTTATATATCTATATCCCTCGCACTCCCTTTAGCTGAGTTACGATTATAAGATAGTCGGCACACCAATCCGACTATAGCGTTCTCTCTTGTTATACCCGTTACTCGTAGAGTAAAAGGGTATATTGTATTCGTGCAAAAGTATGTAACAGCTAGAAGGAAGCATTTCCGACCCTATAAAGTATATATATTCTTGATCAGGGTCACTAGCCGAGTCGATATAGCCATGTCCGTCTGTCTGTCTGAGATCTCGGAAACTATAAAAGCTAGAGGATTGGCATTTTGCATGCAGATTCTAGGAGTTCCCACGCAGCGCAAGTTTGTTTCAAAAAGGTGCCAACGCCCACAATCGCTTATATACGATTTTATAAATTTCAATATTTCGGAAAAGTAAAAATGCAGTTTTATTGTGTTTATCAATACCTATCGAAATGTAGAAGAAATTTTTCAAATCGGACCATTCGTTAAAAAGTTATGCGTGTTCAAAGTTTCTATCTCCACCTCCATCGCACTCCCTTTACCTGAGTAACGGGGCACCCGACTATAGCGTTCTCTCTTGTTGGTAATTTATAACAACTTTGGAACTTTTTAGGAGTACAAAGTACAATTTTAATTAATATTAGTTATATTTACGAAGTGCAGAACATATTCTGACACTTTGCTGCAAACATTGATGTTTTCGTACGCACAACAGCTTACATTTTGGCCCACACATACCAACCTGCTTGCGAACGCTTTTCCGCTTATAACAAACTACAAATAATTAAAAAAAAAACCTAAAAAACAATGAGCTGAAGCATTATTTAATTTTTTCCCGCCATCGATTTGATTTGTTCTCGCAGTCATCGTTCCAATTTTCACAGTCAAGAGGAAGAATTCAGAGTTGCACCGAGAAAATATCGCCTAACTATCGCATAAAAGAGCCCGTCAAAGTCTGTCAAAATTGGATGGCGGACTAACTGGGAAATTTTCGAAACGACAAAACCTTACGGACCATCCGTTCAACGGATGGTGGATGGTGGATGGAGCTCTGTGGGAAGACCCTATTAAACATGTACAAGATTTAGACTTTTCACTCTGGCGTAGAGGTGGAGAAATATAGTTTTTCGGGAACATTTTTGTTTTCGATGTTTATGTCAAAAAAAAAATGGACATTTCTATTGAATTGGCACATATTTGCATTTGTTTTTACACATATAAAAATGTACGTAAATATACCTTTGCAGAGGGTATTTTAATATAAAGGCCTCTTTACAGTTCAGATGGAATCGATATGAAATGAATGGTTTTCATTTCGTTTGTTGTCAAAGGGATTGTAATTCCAAAAAATATATGGAGCTCGAAAAAATAAAAACAATGCAACCCAAAAGTGAAACAGGAGTCTAGCGTAAAGGATATTCAATGGAACCCTCCCATTCATAAAGCGGTCGCCCTAATAGCCGAATGGAAGATGAAGAAAACCACTGATCTTGTGGATGATAGAAACCTGAGATCTTTCAATAAACTTATGTCTTATCACTGAAAGCCTCTTTACACCTCAGTAGGAATTTTTCAAATGGAATTTCCTATGTTTCAGGCCCGTTAACATAGTCTGTTGTTATTTCGGTGAAATAATTTAAAAAATGTTAGCTTGGTCTAACAAAATTGTTGTATGCAAATTTACATTTCCTGTTATTATTGTGGTAAAATATTTCCAAAAAATGTTGCAATATCTAACAGAATTTAAAAAAATCTAATTTGCAAATTAAAAACATTTTTCCTGATTTTACAATGCATTGCAATTGATGATAGCTTTTATTTCCATCTATTCTCAGTGAATCAATGGCTTAAGGTTTTAAAGCGGTTTTAAATTCCTAATAATTACAAATAATATTACATCGCTGCATCCATATATTGGTATACGAATGGTTTATTGTAAGATGATCAGAAACCAATTATATTCCTAGAGGCTGTGCTGTGGAAGAACCTTTGCCTATAAATCCAGCCTGCCACTTAAAAAAATCTACGACAAATTATACGACAAATTATAATTATAGAGTAACACAGGATCTGTGGTTTTCTTCATGTTCTTCGTTATAAACCTTATTTCCACCCATGGGCTATTAGGCCGACCGCTTTGTCAATGTGAGGGTTTCATGGAATCCCACCGGGAAAGTGAGAAGGTGGGAAATCCTCTTCCTTTTAGCAGAAAATTTTGGAAATCCTGTATCCTTTAGCAGGCGACGGTGTAGGGAAAATGTAAATGTAAAAAATTTAAAACCACATAGAAACCTCATTTACCCCTCACTTTTTGTGTCACCCCCGTCTATTTTGAAACCAGAGGCGGAAGAAATGTAAGGGTGAATGAGGTTTTGTCCCTTTAGCTTCTATGGAGAAACCTAATGAAAATAACCAGTCAGTGCGCATGGTCTTTACGCTAGACTCCTGTTTCACTTTTGGGTTGCATTGTTTTTGTTTTTTCGAGCTCCAGACATTTTTTGGAATTACAATCCCTTTGACAACAAATGAAATTGGTGGCGTAGATTTCAACAATTCATTGATGTTTTGCTTTCCCTTTTTTTATTAAAGGGTTCCAACCAAATTCATAATTTGACAAAACTAGAAATGGGAGGACGATTTTTTTCAACCAAATTCGAACTGTTATACGTGTCGTATGTGTAATTTTTAAGAAAACTTTGAGGACTTTCCGCAAGGTGTAAATGCGGGAAAAGAGTTTTTAGTTTTCACATACATTTTTTGCTCACTTTATTCTATTGTATCATGTGAAAAGTAGAGAATAGGATTTCATTTTTTGGACCGCTCTAATGTACTCACACACATTTTCCAATCGAGTCAAATAAAATGATATTAACAGATCAAAGTTCTGTTACTGTCGAGTAAATGTTAAATTTTATAAGGGCTTTTATTCAAAATGGTTTTAATCTATATTAAACATATGAGGCTTTTCTTAGAATCTTGACCAAATTCCATTTGAAGTGTAAAATCGAAATGAAAAATAAAATGGAAAATAAAATCTATTCCATCTCAAATTGTGAAATTTGTATGAAAAATTCGATTCCATGTCACATTCCATCTGAACTGTAAAGAGACCTTTAGCTAAAAGATTGCTACAAAGAGCAGGAGACAGACCGGAACCAAAGACATCGATGATTTTAAATCAAAATATATTTTTACTAACTGGGCCATTTAGACAGAAAAATTAAATTTTAAAAATTAATCTAAAGAACTTTAAAACATAAGCATATTTTAATTTACGCTTTAGCTGCTTATCCATATCTTAGCTTTTCGTTTTTTTATTTTTAAAATAACTCTGACTAGTACAGCTCGGTCAAATATTGATTTCTTCGTCAAAAATAACATCGATGTTTATCGAGCAAACATCGATCGTTGTAAAATATTATTAAACATCGATCTATTGATTTTCACATCGATTTTTTCTGCACCTCTACTCTGGCGCCATCTACCGAAAAACCCTTTACTTGCTCATAAGTCTACAAGACACATATTTGAACAAAAACACCTTTTATGGAGGTAAAGGGTCGTGATTATCGCACCATCAACACGCAGAGAAAAAAACGGAACAATACCAGATTGATATTGTCTCCTCAATTTGTACATATCAATTTTCCCATATCAATTCACACCAATATGTTACGAAATCGTATCAATTACAAATGTTGATATGAATCCGTAAAGTATTAATATGAATACTTGAAAGATTGATATGTTTTTCATATCAAACGGGACATCGAAAAGTCTTCGAAAAAATAGTATGGCTGTGAATTCTCAATTTGTGAGTATTTATGGTATTTTTTATGGTATTAAATGTATTTCATGTGTGATTTGCCGAGGTAACACTGGCATTCTACGAAAAACGTGAAACTATGTACAAAGTGAAAAATTGTGTGCTGTTTATTTAATTTTGCAAATGGTTAGTATGTATAATTCAATTCAATTTACTTGATGTTTCATTAGCCGGCATTTGAAACTGGAATGCGATCTTCGAAGGTCTGTAAAGACGCCATTGACCGCATAAGCCGGACCCCCGGGACCCCCTGTCAAATGGCTGATCAGGATGCCAAATTGGGCAAGATGTACGGCCTCCGATTAGCTGGGAGAGAAGGAGTACTCTCGGCGCTAAGCAAAACGAGATACTTGTGGAGTGTGGATTCAGACTGATGAGCGCTCTTTAATAGCTAAGTTCTCGCTACATGATTATTTTTTCAATATTTGTAAAATAAATCATTTATTTGAAAAAAAAAAAATTTATATAATGAGATGAAAACCCGTATCCCTCTGATATGAAAACCATCTCATATGAAAGAAAATCAGTTTGATATGAAAAAATACCATTCTGGTACCAAATTTCCCATAATTTTGTAGCAACATTTGATATGTGCGCATAACAATCTTGTATTAAAACAAGAGAGAACGTTATAGTCGGGTGCCCCGACTATCAGATACCCGTTACTCAGGTAAAGGGAGTGCGAGGGAGATGGAGATAGAAACTTTGATCACGCATAACTTTTTAACGAATGGTCCGATTTGAAAAATTTCTACATTTCGATAGGTATTGATAAACACAATAAAACTGCATTTTTACTTTTCCGAAATATTTAAATTTTTAAAATCGTATATAAGCGATTGTGGGCGATAGAGGGGGCGTGGCACCTTCTTGAAACAAACTTGCGCTGCGTAGGAACTCCAAGAATCTTCATACCTATCCTCTAGCTTTTATAGTTTCCGAGATCTCAGCGTTCATACAGACGGACAGACGGACAGACGGACATGGCTATATCGACTCGGCTAGTGACCCTGATCAAGAATATATATACTTTATAGGGTCGGAAACGCTTCCTTCTAGCTGTTACATACTTTTGCACGAATACAATATACCCTTTTACTCTACGAGTAACGGGTATAAATACCATATTAATATGTTCGAAAATACCAATTTGGAATGTTCGAAAATATCATTTTGGTATGGCCTCATATGGGCCGATATTAATATGAAAAAATACCGAATGATGACCAGTTTTGGTATTTTTTTTCTCTGTGCATATAAAAGATCTGAAATCAGATTTTGTGAAAAAAAAATGCTTTACACTCGACTAAACAAATATACTTTATAAAATATTGGCATTGTATTTAGCCAGTTTTAACAAATTACCTATTCAACGCGGTACAGCACGATTCGGTAGCTTAATTCGTTTAGAAACTACAATGAAAGCCTTTAAAATCAAGCTATTTTTTAATGATTTGACTAGCTATTTGACTAGCCTAACACTTGAAACATTAGTACAGGATCCTAGGACAACGATTGGAAGCATACAAACAAACAAAGGGACACAAATTTTCATTTTGGAAAGAGCCCCAAAATCTTGAGTTTGGAATAACTTTTGAACGGAGCATCGGACTTTATTAAATGACCCCAAATTCGTCGGGTAGTTTTAATAGGAACACTACTAAAATAATACGAGGGGGCATTTATCCCCATCGGCCCCAACAGCTCCAAATTTCTTAATTTTATACCCTTGCAGAGGGTATTATAATTTCAGTCAGATATTGCAACACAGTGAAGGAGACGTTTCCCACCCAATAAAGTATATATATTTTTGATCATCATCACTAGACGAGTCGATCTAGCCATGTCCGTCTGTCCGTCCGTCTGTCCGTCTGTCTGTTTCTACGCAAACTAGTCGCTCAGTTTTTAAACTATCGGGATGAAACTTTCCCACTTTCTTACTATTGCAGGTAGTATATAAGTCGGAACCGACCGGATCGGACAGCTATATCCTATAGCTCCCATAGGAAGGATCGGAAAAAAAACGTAAAAAAAAATCTAGCTTCGGTGTTTTTTCAAATATAACCTTCTAATCTTGGGAATATTATTTTTTATATATTTCTGAATTTTGAATTAAATATTTAAAAAATCGGATCACTATATCATATAGCTGCCATAGAACGTTCGAAAAATTAAATGGAAATTAATAGGAAAAAAATTATAGATTTGTCGATTTTTATTACATTCTCTTCTACTCTGGGATATGACTATTTTTAAATATTTCCGAATTTCGATTTTAATTTTAAAAAAATCGAACTACTATATCATATAGCTGCCATAGAAACGATCAAAAAATTAATGTGAAATAATAGGAAATTTAACATTTTTGCGATTTGTAAATTAATAGAATGATCTGCAAGGGTATATAAGCTTCGGCTTGCCGAAGTTAGCTTCCTTTCTTGTTTTTATGCATGTATTTTGTTATTTTATTTTTGGTTTATTGAATAGTGACACCACAATTAATATCGTAATATCGTAACATGATTAGTAAGTTTAACTATCTATGAAATGTAAGTGCATAGGGAATCTAATATTTTTTGGGGCATTTTCTATTTTTTATAGTTTGGGGCAGTTTTCACTATTAAATAGTTGATTTTACACAGTTATACCCGTTACTCGTAGAGTAAAAGGGTATATTGTATTCGTGCAAAAGTATGTAACAGCTAGAAGGAAGCGTTTCCGACCATATAAAGTATATATATTTTTGATCAGGGTCACTAGTCGATATAGCCATGTCCGTCTGTCCGTCTGTATGTCTGTCCGTATGAACGCTGAGATCTCGGAAACTACAAAAGCTAGAAGGTTGAGATTTCCCACACATATTCTTGGGCTTCCTACGCAGCGCAAGTTTATTTCAAAAAGGTGCCACGCCCCCTCTAACGCCCACAATCGCCCACTAACGATTTTAAAATGTGTCTGGCGCCCACACCTTTAAAGATTTCCGAGAAGTATAAATGCAATTTTGTTGTGTATATTTATACCATCAAATCGGACCATTCATTAAAAAGTTATTCGCAATCAAAAAAATGTTATATATTCATCTCCCTCGCACTCCCTTTAGCTGAGTGACGGGTATTAGATAGTCGGGACACAAACCCGACTATAGCGTTCTCTCTTGTTTTTTTTTGTGTGTAGTCGCCTTCGCACCATTATTTGTCAGAAAAATCTATAATTAAGCTGATTTTAAGAATGTTCATTTCACCTTTTACTTAAGAGTGATTCTTTGTGAAACGTATCGAGATTTTCTTAATGGTCTCAGAACGATATCTCATTTTTATCGCGATATTACACCATTTAAAAATAATTTTTAAAAA
The DNA here is from genome assembly GCA_037075285.1 of Drosophila lutescens. Taxonomy (NCBI): domain Eukaryota; kingdom Metazoa; phylum Arthropoda; class Insecta; order Diptera; family Drosophilidae; genus Drosophila; species Drosophila lutescens. The sequence goes on from JBAMCF010000386.1 coordinate 75,257, forward strand.
GGTAAAAAAAAAAATTCATTTGACAGAAGCGAAGATATGGCGAGGCTTTTTATACCCTTGCAGAGGGTATTATAATTTCAGTCAGATATTGTAACGCAGTGAAGGAGACGTTTCCGACCACATAAAGTATATATATTCTTGATCAGCACCAATAGCCGAGTCCATCTAGCCATGTCCGTCTGTCCGTCTGTCCTTCTGTCCGTCTGTCCGTCTGTCCATTTCTATGCGAACTAGTCTCTCAGTTTAAAAGCTATCGCAATGAAACCTTCCCAAAAGTCTTCTTTCTATTGCAGGTAGTACATATGTCGGAGCGAGCCGGATCGGACCACTATATCTTAAGGCTCCCATACGAATAATCAAACAAATATAAGAAAATTCATTGTAACTTTGCAGGAAGTAGGCGTTTTGATTTCTGACAACTTAAAAAGGTATTTCTTTTATCTGCAAGGGTATATAAGCTTCGGCAGGCCGAAGCTAGCTTCCTTTCTTGTTTTTTGTTTAATTAATTTTTAACTTAATATTACGTGGGGTAAAAAATAAATAAAAATACTCCAAAATTATTAAATTTGACAAGCTTTCAGATGAAAATAACACCCACAATGGTTCCAGTGCAATGTATAGTCCAAACTTAAAAAAAAATATTTCAGTCGCGGTTTTCAGCAAATCGGCATTTTTAATCTTTATAAAAAAATAGTATAATGTACAATACATAATTCTTGTTGGCCCCTGAAAGTTTCGTCATGGGACCTCCATTACTTTCTGCATAATTTAATAAAACAATAAAAAACAAAGCAGTCTTTCGTTGTTATACTTTAAATAATGTTAGACGAACAGTTATCGTTCTTAATGATTTCCGGAAGAACGACCGTTCCCATTTAGGTGAAACTAATAGGAAAAATGCATATTGGTCTAACAAAAAAATCCCTACCAATTTCAACGTGGGACAATAACTTCTTGCTTCTTAATTTAAAAACATATATTAATGCATTCTAAAAAATTATGATGTTCAATGAATAATTTGAATTGCTAATAATGGATTTATGAAAAATGATAAAGTGGGTTACAATTTAAAAGTATAAGCTACGGAAATCTTTTTAACTGACTGAAATATTTTTTTTTTAAGTTTGGACTATACATTGCTCTGGAACCATTGTGGGTGTTATTTTCATCTGAAAGCTTGTCAAATTTAATAATTTTGGAGTATTTTTATTTATTTTTTACCCCACGTAATATTAAGTTATATATTAATTAAACAAAAAAAGCGTCGCCATATCTTCGCTTCTGTCAAATGGATTTTTTTTTTTTACCTTTTTAAACATTTTTTTTTAAATGGTGTATTATCGTGATAAAAATGAGATATCGTTCTGAGACCATTAAGAAAATCTCGATACGTTTCACAAAGAATCACTCTTATATTAATTCTAGCAGTTTAGAATCTATCCGTAATGACATTTCTAATATTAGATGGGCGGAGGTCCTCTCGCATGCTGATGTGAATACAAGCTATGAAGTTTTTTTATCTTTTCTCTCTACTATTGTGGGCAGATATGCTAAAAATAGAGTTCAAAGTTGTTACAGACTACCATGGTACACGCCAGGACTAAAAAAATATAAAAACCTAAGAAATTTATTCTATAAGCGCTACATAGAAAGCGGTGTTGTTGCTGACTTTGACCGTTTCAAAAAACATAAGCGTGAGTTTGAGTTCCTCAACAAATTCTTATACAGCCAAAATATTGGCTGGCGAAAACCCTCCAGCTGAACCCTCCACGAGGGTGCCGGCTGGGCAATGGTCACTGCATTACCCCGAGGGTAATGCATTGACGCTTGACCTGCCCGGGGTAATGCAGTGTCTAGCTAAGGCGACTGATTCAACCCCTTTGAATCAGTAGCCATGGTTGGAGGTGCCTGGCGGTAGGCATAAAACGCAAGTGGGTGGTTCCCCTGAAAAACAAACCAGTATGGACGGTGATAAGGAGCAAATTAGGGCTGGGATTTTAGCCCAAACGTCGGTGGGAAGTACGACTGCTACCATCGGCGGGCACTGGGAGGAGCAATCCTCTCTGCGTGTCGCCAGCGGTCGAACCCCTGGGATGACGGGGCAGGTCATCCCAGCGGCAATGTTACTGCCATGACTTCTCAGGCAAAGTTAAGCCACACGGGTGCCGTTGTTGAAGTAGACTCAGACTCGGAGAGCGTGCTACACGAAGCCGAAACAAGCCATACCCGCTTGCCTGGACAATACAAGGCAGCCCTCAAGATCAAGAGCCGGCTCCAGGACAAAGCGAACCTTTCCCAGGAGGAGAAGGAAAAGCGAGCCTGGGCAGAGCCAAGGATTGAGGATGGAAGGCTGCACTTCGCAAGCAAACCCTCGATGGCGTCGACGGGCAGATTTGCCAACAAGGTGGAGGATATGCTTGCCAGCAAAAGGCAACGCTCACACGAGAGTGTCGCCAAGGACATTCCGGTGAACAAGCGGAAGCGCGGGAAGATGGCGTGGGGCTTGGGTAGTGTCTACCTGCGCCTCAAGAAGCGACACCCCGACGACAAAGGCGCACACATCCTGCAGACAGGCGAGGTGGAGAAGGACCTAATTCTAGAAGCCATCGTGGAGGCCGCCCAGGAACTTGCTCTGGTCGACTCGGAAGACGAAAAAATCGGTGACCTGACTGTAATAGCCAACCCGTCGAGCGGATTAGCCAGCCACCCATGACACTGAGGGTGCTGCAGCTCAATCTTCATAAAAGCAGACTTGCATTGGCGGAGCTCCTGATTACCCTGGAGCAAGGGCCCGTCGACATAGCCTTGGTTCAAGAGCCATGGATTGCCTCGGGCAATATCGTGGCCGGACTAAGGTCCTCAAACTACAATACATTCTATTCACCAACGGTAAGCAGGAACAGAAGCGCCGTACTTGTGCGGAAGGGTATCCATGCTAACCTTATGCCTTATTACAGCTCTGACGACTTTACTGCGGTGATGCTAGAAAGCGAGGAGCAGCGCCTTTTAGTAGCCTCCTGCTACATGGCCCACGACAGACCGGCACCACCAGACGAACTGAGCAGCTTGGTGGAGCTAGGCTCAAAGGATGACCAACTCCTCATTGGTGGCGATGCCAATGCACGTAGGTCCCACCTCGGCAAACGTGCTATATATAACACTTGTAAAGGGACAGAGTTCTTTGGTCTCCGAATGGAGGGTCCTAAAAACGCCAGATATGATTTTAAACGCACTCCAAAAGTAGCTGTCT